>SSNP01000102.1:1652571-1672971 GCA_006937955.1 Pachypanchax playfairii
TAAGACGTAGCAAACAGGAAGACACGACATCTGACGTTGCCATGCGCAGCGGGGCAGGAAACGGTATACCTTACTCTCATAGGCTAGTTTCTTAGCCAATCTGAGTCCAGCAAATTCAAATAATGAATATGAACAAGCTGCTGTCGAAGCCTGACGGAAGGAGCCAGAACCACCCAAATTTTAATGCAGACAGAATGAAAGGTCTGTTAATCAGTGTTTCCTGACGTTTTTTAGAAATAAAATGTTTCATATTACTGGTTAGTACTTAAGAAATAATCACTAAGTCTTGAAATTTGTATGAAATGGCCTCTTTAAAAAAATGAAAAAAAAAGCTATTCATTGTCTTGAAATCATAAAGCCTTTTTTTAATCAGTGGGTTCTCAGAGTCATTCTGTTTTTGTCTTTGTCCATTGAATAAAGGCTGCAGTCTTGATACATTTTTAGTAATTTTATTATTTTCGTTATTAATTTTTTAAAATCCTGACAACATTGTTAATTTTTGTTTCATGATCTTTGCTATTATATTGTCATTTTGTTTTTTAAATTACATTGTACAATGTAATGACAGGTGATCCAGGAATTTTTGGCGTTATTTTATTATTATTATTTTTAATCATATCGAGATCGAGCTGATTTCAATAATTTTTTCCTTAATAGCCACAAATATGACCCAAAAATGTAATTAACTTTACAAGACACCACCAATAAAGTTCTGCCCCACTATAATGCTGAATCTGAATTCTGGCAATAATCCTGACATGATGATCCAGAAAGCTTGAATTTATTGGGCTCATGAAATATTTCTATCTGTAAGTTAACAAAATACTGTTACATAAATGCATTTAACAACAAACTGTAGTTGATACTTAGTTAAAGAGTTTTTTAGGTTGTTTTGTTTGGAATGTCAAACTTCTCAACAGTCTAGTTAATGCAGAGTCTGAAATTGTTAAAAATAAAATATTCTGTATGTTCTTTCACTCCCTCGTCCTTCATCTTGCTGTGAAACACAGAGTAAAGGACAAAACAAAAAAAGCTGAAACTGAAATGGTTCAATTATCAAGATATTAACGTAATCCCTCTTTCTAATTAGTCTCATTGATTAAATGTGACAGTTAAGGAGGTGCAGGGCTACCAAAATCTATTTATTACTGGTATGTGTGAGACACAGAGTTGTAATAAAGGAGTTGCTGCTGGTTTTATTGCCAGACCGTCTGTCACTTTAATGAACAGATAATCTATGCGTGATGTATACAGTAAAGATTACTGGCTAACATCTTTACACAGACATGTGTTTCTGTAGCAAACACGTAAACTAGCTAAACTGCAAGTGACTTATTTAACTGTTTGGGGGGAAACAGACTAAGTATGTTTGTCAGTATCCTGCTTTTGTTTTGTATTTCTGAATTGAATCCAAATAATCTGCTTTAGTTAGTTAGTTAAAATGACCATGTGAGACTTTAAATGACACTCTAGCTAATTACATATTTGTTTCCTTAAAGACATTACATACGATTTTTAGAACGGCTGTTTGTCGTTTTTCGAGTAGCGCGCATGCGTTGTAGCCCCCCCTCTCCTTTTCCCTCAACGGAAGAAACGCCTTCGTGAATTGGGAATTGCGTAGATGTGTTAACTATCGGCATTGCTGGAGTTTTTTGTGGAACAACTACAACTTGTTTCTTCAAACATCTCGGAGTCATCAATGGTAAAAGGCTGTTTATTGTTACTTAGTACAAGTGCTGCTAGTGCTGAAATGCTAGCTAGCGGGGATCACTGAAGCCTGAGGCTGCACACTGCTCAGCCCTTGTTCATGTCAGATGCTGTCTTTCTCCGCGCTGATTCACAAGAGTTTCTGCTCATCTGTTTATTTTTTCACCATGGGTAAGTAAATAACGTAAAAAAAAAAAACTCCTGCTTTTAATTTGACATTGTTCATCTTGTCTTCAACTCTTTCTCTCACTCTTTCGTTTGTTTAGACACCCAAAAACCCCACCCCCCTCAACGTAGTTAGCACACTCCGTTGCGCTGTGTGTGTTGTGTTTATTTGCATCTCTATAGTCTGTTTAAAGACACAATTATGATCGCATTTGTCAGTCGTGGTATTTTAGTTTGAAGAATTGTTATTATTTTTGACTGGATTGTCTCGTGTGTCCTTGTGTTATTTCCTGCCAGAATTGATGCGGAACACTTGTGCAAAAAATAGACCAGGCGCCAAAATGATAACTTAACAGCTCCATGTCTGGTGTGAACTACATCATATAGGTTAACAAGGGCACCAAATGGAAGCAGCCTCGGTTCCGCTCCGCTTTGCAGCGCTTCCGCGTGAAGTGGTACTGAGGCCTAAGCAAACTACGTAGTACGTACAGAAATATGATTGACAATCTAGTAACCAATAGATAACGAAATGGGTTCATTTCAAGCCCCACCAGTGCCGCTTTTCTTGAACACGGTGCGGCTCGGGTCACTTTAGCCCCCTGTGGACCCTTTTCCACCGCCTTTCTCGGGTCTTAACCGCGTCATTCCCCGTCAACCCGGCCTTTTTTTTCAGACCACCTCCTTGGTGGTCCGAAGCAGCCCCACACGCCCACCTGTCTACTGATTGGTCCAGTAAACTCCTACCAGTGACACGACTCCCTATGTAGTTGTAGCCCCTGATTGGCCCGGCTGTGTGAGGTGTTCACGTGGTGTGATATAGAAGCGCTCCTGCAGAAGGCTTTAAAAAAAAACTCTCAGCAACCATAAAAATATTTTATTTTAAAATACAATTATCTTTGTACAATGGCGACTTCCTGCACAAGAACCAAAAATCAAACCAACCCAAATGAAACACAGACAGTGCAAAGTAAAAAAACACACATATATCCGCCATTGTTGTTGTTGTTTCACGCGCTGTGATGTCACGGACAAAGACTTTTGCGCTCCACTTTTCATAGCCAGATGGGCACGCCCATATCCCCACTTACGTCCGCTTTATGTTTCCACCGCCTTAAGCGAGTTGATCCGCGCTATACTGTACCACTCTCAAGCGCGCCGTGTCGATTTGTCGGTGGAAAAGGGGCACAGGTCTATGATTTATAAATATTATAACTTTTTCTTTTGGAAACCATAAGTACAAGATCGCTACAAGTTGATAAAATGATTTTGAAGTAAATTTGACATCTAAATTTGCGACAAAATCCTCTTTACCTCCTTTAATTAAAAAAGTCCAAATATAACCTAGAATGCTCAGTTGGATGATATGCACCAACCTGCCAGCTATATCTAATTATAATCTTTTATTGGTGAATAGCTATCATTGTTTACATTTCTGACAAGATCGTTCTTAAACAAGAAAAAATACTCTGAGGGCACAGACCTCCACCAAGCACCTCAGTTCCACACCCAGACCATTTATTGTGGTGTTACAGCCACATGCACTGAAGATAGTCTTATCACCCAAAGTTGCAGACTTTAAAAAATTCATGGATCCATGTGGGGATCTGGATCACCCCCAAAATCTAATCAGTTGTTCCTTGACCCATTCCAGATATGTCCTAAAAAAACTTAATGAAAATCTGTCCACAATTTTTCAAGTTATGTTGGCAACAGACAGACAAACAAACAAACACCAGCAAAAACATGACCTCCCTGGCGGACGTAATAAATTAGAAACTCCATCAGATATACAAATATAGCATAAAGCATTTCATAATGGATAATTATTAAGATTTAGAACATAATAAAATTTTTTTGTCTAACTCATATCAGTCAACTCATTTACTTGTAATTTTGTAACGTAAAAATGCATTTGTTTTTCAGATTATATTTAATAGTTTATAACAAAAAAAACAAATAAAACATAACATAGACCATATGGTGTACCCAATTTTTTTTAAGTCTTATTACGATATCAGTAACTTTACAACAATATCATTTAAGTTCTGACTTTAACTCTTATATTCAGTGTCTTGTCTTTCTATATTTTGTACTCTGTGAGCTTCTTTATTTAAAGACAAACACATCTCTAAGAGAGCTTTTATATCAATCAATAACACAGTGCACATTTCCTGCTCCATCGCTTCCGTTGTTTTGTTCCTTTTTATCGTTTTCTTTTGTGTGACGATCAATAGCATACAGACCTTTTTAATAGCACAGCCCTTTGCCATATAAGAAAGTAAATATTACCTGAACTGAATATACAGGCAGCATTTGTGCAAGTTTCTGTTTGTCTGTATCTTGGGGCACTGCTGTTAAGTTTACTGATAACATCTAATAACACAACAGCATTTCCTCAAGCAAATGAGCAACCATAAAGAGCAAAAATATAGAAAGAAAAAGACAACAGACTGAAAGTCAGAGGTATATTTTGTAGAGCGGTTATCTTTAAATATGAATTCACATCCAAATACCCTATCTAACAGAGGTGTTAAATAAATCCTTGGTCCAATTCAAGGTCAAGCCTTGGTCAACATTTATTAACCAAAGGAAGATAAAATTTTTGCCCAGTTTTTTTAGATGTTTTACAGATGTGTTCCATACACTCACTGTTCACTGGAACAACAAACTGATTGTAAGTAACTAATCAGCCCATGGATCATGAAATGTGAGGAGGGATAAGAAAAGAGCTTAAAAACTGTTATGTGTTAAGGTGGAACTCAAAAGTGTGAAAGACAGATGACAGATAATGTTTGCTTCAAACAGTTTATTAAGGAGGATGGTAAAAAATAGGCAGAGTAGCCAGCAGATAGGTGACACACTAATGGCAGGGGAGGCTGCTAGCACTGGGCTGGAACCAAGCAGACAATCCGGGTCATACACTGATGGACACAGGCAGACAAGTCCAAAAATGAAATCCAATACTCAAAACCAGTAAAAGAAGCAAAGTTCACTTATGATAATAAGATGGATGGAAGAACAGGCATGGGCTGAGACGAAGGCAGAAGGTTCAGAGTTTAGATAACCCAATGAGGTTATAGGGGCCAGCAATAAGCCGAGGTCAGAAGCAGTCCACAGTCAAAATCCACAGATAAGACAGGCCGGCAACAAACAGACAGGGTCGTGTGCGAGTTTGGAAACGCAAAGCTGTTCTATGAATGTGTGAGTTTCAGGTGGAACACAGGTTTAAATACTGACAAGGGTGTGGGATGTGAGAGTGTTTAGGGAGTGAGCAGGTGCAGGACATCAACTAAATAACAGGACAAGGAGTGAGATGGCAGAAAGGAGCACAAACAACTAAAGAGAGACTGACTAGGCAAGAGACAAAGGTAATCTAACCCCCACACCACTAAGATAGAAAACCAGCTCAGAAACTCTTACACACAAACCCAACTAAACAAAGAAAACAATGAAAGTGTGGGGAGGCATAAGATAGGCAGAGAGAGGACCTGGGATGATAGCGACATGACAAAAAAACTGCTGCATTTAGAATAAATTGTTAGAAGATTGGTTTTTAACTCATTGTCTGCCAGCTGTTTTCTGAACAGAAAGGCCCTTCACTGCCAGCATTTTTTTTTAGATTTTTTACTGTTCTTGAAGAGCCACAGAATATTGTGCTTTATATAAACACCAAAACTATCAAAACAAAAAGTACACTCTCTACATCCATCAGGAACAAACAGCTTGTTTCTAGCTTTTTCCATTATTTCACAATCTGCTGTAGAACATAGGTGGTTCCACCAAAAACTCCTTTTTCCAACAAAAAATTGAGATAATGGCTTTTTGTGAAACGAGACACGTCATGCAGAAAAGTATCTTTGAAACTGATAAACAGAATTTTTGTGACACCTTTCATGGATCATCATGAGTCACATGAAATGTCACCACCACACACAGGTAAGAACTTGTACTTCCTTTAGAGGCGTGATATTTACTCAAGGTACGTGCAGGTGTTCCCGCACCCCTCCTATTAAAAAATGCAAAAGATGACTTTGATCGTCTTTGGCGGTGAGCGGTTGTATTTGAAAAGACAGACAACTAAAGTCGTCAATGGCAGTGAATGAGTTAAGTAAACAAAAATAATCATTTTCACTGCTTTACAGTGTCGTAACAAAAAGAAAATGAAAGTCTGTGTAAACTGTCAGTAATCTGAGGGGTTACCTTGGTCCCAACAAAGACTCATAAAACTAAAAGTTTCAAACTGAAGAAACCTTTTGGATAACAGTTGAAAAGAAGTAGAACAAGTCCAGTTAATTTTCCTTGAATAAACTCTCAGTGGGACAATTAACACTGCACCTTTTTACCATTCCATTTGGTCCATTGGCAGATTAATCCCATGTATATTTGTGCATGTGCCTCTGAGAATATCACAACTGATGAAACAAATCCTTTTTTCAAGCCCAAGACAACATGACTAATCAGTCCTCACGAGCATAATCTCACTGGATGTTGAAAACTGCATGAAGTCTTAAACGGATTCAATTTAGCCATGGACTGTTGCTGTTTGACAAGCCACCATGGCATCAACATGGACATGCACACATGCACAAAGCAAAAACTATCCTATACACAAACAAAGCTGTTTTTTTCACTCAAATATTTGAGTGCTCAAAAATCTTTGTACATCCTTGAGACAATCCTTGAGAATGCGCAGATATATTTTTTTGTGGGAGGAATCATTTTCATTCATTAACGTACATGAAAAATACATCCAGCCAGCTAGCCATTGAGCCATCTATCAAACAGCTTAAGTGGAAATCTCCAGCCCTCTCTCCCAGCTGCCTCCTCTAGCTTATCTGAGCTGACTCCATAGTGTTCACAAGCCAACTGTGATAAATAATTCCTCTAACAAGTCCTTGGTCTGTTCGAAGGTCTTCTCCTATTGGGACATCTGACATCTCTCATAAAAGTCATCCAGAGGACCTTTTTTATTAAATGTCCAAACCACCTCAACAGGCTTCTTTTGATGAGGATCAGCTACTCTAGTCTGAGTTCTTCCCAAATAGCTGAACTTCTGACCCCATACCTGAGGTTGATTCCAGCCACTTGTGAGTACAATCTCATTCTTTCATACTGTTAAAGTGTGTGGATTGAAATATAGACTGATAAATTTACAGCATTGCAATTCAACCTATGTCTGAATTGAAGCACATCTATGCTCCAAGAAAATATACTGTTCTCATCAAATATCACACTCATAGGTCTTTCAGATATTTTATTCAGAAATTAGGGGGGAAATTTCTGTAAAAGCTTTGGGGAAAAGTAAAAGTAAAATTCCATGTGTACAACTGGAGCCCTCAAGAATCATCTCTCAAATAAAGCTGGTCTCAAGAGCATATGTAAAACTGACTGCATACAAAAACACTTTCTAGTCTTACAAGTTAATTCTGGAAGTGATGTCACGCCTTGCTCATACGTAAAATGTGTAAAGCTTTACTTTGTGTAAACATATAAATATATATATATATATATATATATATATATATATACTGTGTATATACTGTATATATATATATATAATCTGCAGGATGCTGATGGAAATTGGGCTACTGTGAACCCAAAAGTTCAGCTAACTCATAAGAAATCTGTGCACTAAATTCAAAACCAGCTAATGCATCAACAGAATGCTTAATTTTTAAGTTCTCATAACTCTTTTAAGTTTTTTAAATTTGATGTGACTCAATTTTTCTGAGTGAATGTTTGCGTCTCAAAACTTTTAAGTGAGCGGAAGTACGTAATGTAGCATCCCACGTCATCGACCTCACAACTTTTCAGGCTCGAAATTCAAAATGAAAAAATGGCTACTGTTTGGCGACCAAGAAGATATTCGATGGAGGAAAACTTTTCACTTTTTTACTAAGGGTAAGTTACAAAACTCAACAGAATGTAAACTTATTCGTATTGCTATTAATAAAGATTTGTAATTGGTTCGTTTGCTTTTATTTTCATTCTTTATAAGGCGTTACCTGTTGCGCTAATGTTAGCTAAATGCTTTTTCTGTATTTTATAATAAACTTTGAAAATGTTTGATGTTCTTTCTTATAAGTGCTTTAGTTCAGTCAGTAAAAGGTTAATAAAATGTCGGTTATAAGTCGTCAGGCTGACATTAATTTAAGTTAATACGTGTTAGACCGTTGGAAGCTGTTGCTAGTCCGGACTAGACGAGACTAGAAACATATCGGTAAAACATTAAACCATTTCCAACAGGATTTATAGCAGGAATGTTGGATCAGACTGCATTACTTTTAACCTGCATTAGGTCATAACTGTATCGTGGAGCAGAAGTACACATTTATTTCTTATTATTTCGAAATTTAATGACACATTAACACATGACTTACTAAAAGCAGCAGTTTGTATTGGTGAGTGTGTTCATTTAAAATGTTTACAAAAGCAGCATTTGATGATATTCTTGTTGAATGGTTTAATGTGATTTTTCTCTTTGTTTTCACAGGACCAAACTGTGTGTTTTGCCTCGGCAGGAATTGAAAGTATGTATTTAATTTTAATCTTGGATTATTCTTATAAGTAATCAGCTGAAGTTAACTACCTGCCCAGCTATATTACACACAGGTTAAAACTGTTAGTTTTGCTGCTTAAAATTGTTTATTGGGTGCATCATGTTGAAAAATCGACAATCTGTATACATTTATGTGTTTGTATCTCTGCAGGTGTTTACTGAGTTCCATCGTATAACAAATGTGAACATATGTTAATACGTTCTACACCTGAAAGATTCACACCTGACCTGATCTCACCTGTACTGAGAGAAGGCCTCACGGACAGGCAGGACAGCAGACGCATTCTGAGACATCTACAGGATTTATGATCACCATGTGAGTTTAAGCTAATGTGAGCAAGGTAATGATTATTGATGATCATTTTACGATTATATAAGTCAAACTGGCTTGACATGCTGGTAGATATTTTTATAATGATTGTTATTCTTTGTTTGTCAATCTGGGAACAGCATGATGTCAACAGAAGTCACAATCTGGCCCTTCATGTGCTTCTGGTGTACCTAAGATAGGATGACTCCAAGTTCTTCAAGACCTGGATGTAAGTATTTTGTGCACTCACAGAAATGTCCATATTGATGACACGTAATGAGACACATGCTTTTAATGCCTCTTTTCAGGTTGAAATGGATGGATTGGTTATATTTTCTCTGTATAATAAAATGAGGTATGCACACGAAGGAGCAATTAAAGGCCTCCTCTTGAGAGAAATCAACAGTTTGTTTTATTAAAATGTGTTTATGTATTTGAAACCAATATGAGTCTTCACCTGTCTGACATAAAAAAATGATGCTGACATTGTTAATGATTTGAAACCTTTGTACTGGAATTATCATTGAAATTGGATTGTTTGTATTTTGCAGCAGTAAGTTGAGCCATACATTGCTGACAGTCCTGTGGGTTTCCTTATTGTGGTCACTGACAACATGACCAATTTCAGCCCCAAGAACATTTCCGTTGTGAGGATGAAATGATTGTGAGTCCCCGAGGTTGACTGATAAATCAGGGTGTGTTATTTTATTTTTAATGGCACTGTAAGAGATTTGAGGTACAGCTTACAGTTTTTTATGTTTTTTCATCAGGAAGATTTTTCTAAAGCCCAGAATGTGTCACCAGTTTGATGTTTGAAATACATTTCAGTGTCAGATCACTGGATTTACATTGTGATGTTGTTACATGGATCTTGATACAGATGTTTCAAGTTCGTTTTATAATAAAAAATATTTGAATTGTAACATTTAAGTTTTATTTGTATTTGTGTAGTTGATGTGTGTAAATTTTAAGTTGACCAGGAGTTTGTCAAATTTAGTGATTGAGGTAGAATATGAGTAGATTTTCAACATTAAATAGGTTGTGCACAAGTAAGTCCATTGAGTTTATGACTAGTCAGTGCAATTTAATGATGAAGTTCATTAACTACTTCAGTGAGTATTTAGAAATGAAAATACCAGAAAACCAAGAATTTGATAGAAAAGACTGAGTGTGCTAAACTTAAAAAAATTGGGTTGAAGTTGACAGAATAACTTTAATTTAATAACTCTGCTGAACTTAAAAATATTGAGTTGAATGACTCACTTGAAGTTGAGTATTGAGTATTACTTACTTCTGTTGAATATTTTAGCTCCACAAGTGTTCTTACCTTCATAGTGGGTGTGAAAACAGGTCAACAACTTCTCTTTCAGTTTTAATCTCTCAAACTACGCAGGTGGCGATAACACCCGAGTTCTTCCGAGTCCAAATGGCCTGTGTCTGTTTCGTCACAACTCCTTTGCTCATTAGTATTTGGAAGCACCCGCAGTTCAAACCACGCCTAGCATGCGGCTCACTAAAAGCTGTAGCATAAGACGTATTAAACAGGAAGACACGACGTCTGACACTGCCATGCGCAGCGGGGCAGGAAACAGTGTACCTTGCTCTCATAGGCTAGTTTGTTAGCAAATCTGAGTCCAGCAAATTCAAATAATGAATATGAACGAGCTGCTGCTCGAAGCCTGACAGAAGGAGCTGGAACCACACGAATTTTAATGCAGACAGATTGAAAGGTTGTTTCCTAACGTTTTTTAGATATAAAATGTTTCATATTACAGGTTAATACTTAAGAAATAACCACAAGGTCCTGAAATTTGTATGAAATGGCCTCTTTAAAAATTTTAAAACAACTCAAAATTTATGTCGTAATCTAGTTGTCGTAAAATTTTTGAGTTTTCTGAACTATTCAAGTTTACAGTGTGAGCTAAAGAAGGAGAGGAGGAAGGTGTGTTTAAAGACAAAGAGAGGAATGAAAGTCAACAGTCTAGGACTTAGAGTAGGAACTTTGAATGTAGTGGCTATGACAGGAAAAGCTAAAGAGTTGGTTGACATGATGCAAAGAATGAAGGTGGATATACACTCACCTAAAGGATTATTAGGAACACTTGTTCAATTTCAGGTTCTCCTTAATGCAATTATCTAATCAACCAATCACATGGCAGTTGCTTGAATGCATTTAGGGGTGTGGTCCTGGTCAAGGCAATCTCCTGAACTCCAAACTGCATGGAAATGCAGAATGGGAAAGAAAGGTGATTTAAACAATTTTGAGCGTGGCATGGTTGTTGGTGCCAGACGGGCTGGTATGAGTATTTCACAATCTGCCTAGTTACTGGGATTTTCACGCACAGCCATTTCTAGGGTTGACAAAGAATGGTGTGAAAAGGGAAAAACATCCAGTATGCAGCAGTCCTGTGGGCAAAAATGAATGGGCCGACTGATTCAAGCTGATAGAAGAGCAACTTTGACTGAAATAACCACTCATTACAACCGAGGAATGCAGCAATGTGAAGCCACAACACACACAACCTTGAGGCGGATTGGCTACAACAGCAGAAGACCCCACCGGGTACCACTCATCTCCACTACAAATAGGAAAAAGAGGCTACAATTTGCACGAGCTCACCAAAATTAGACTGTTGAAGACTAGAAAAATGTTGCCTGGTCAGGGTTAGGGTCAGCACAGGTTACCACTGTGCAGGCTGGTGGTGGTGGTGTAATCAAAAAATCAAAAATACTTTATTAATCCCCGAAGGGAAATTCAAGTGTTGTTGTAGCTCAGTTATTCTTCAGGGAGCCATAGAGAGTTCTAGCTGTGGACAGGAAGGATCTCCTGTAACGGTCTGTGCTGCAGCCGATTATGAAGAATCTTCTGACTGAAGACACTCTGTTGTTGAGTTACTGTGTTCTGAAGAGGATGATAAGGGTTTTCCAGCATGTTCTTCATCCTCCTTTGGACAATCAACTCAAGAGACTCCAGTTCAGTCTCCAGGACAGAATCAGTCCTCCATATCTATCTGTTCAGCCTCCTCGTGTCACATACTCTGATGCTCCGCCCCCAACAGGTAACTGCAGATGTGATCAGCTGACAAACTCCTCTTCATTTTTCGCTCCTCTTCAAATCTGTCTGTCCGTATTGTATGAAAGCCAGACAGAGACACACTGGAGTCCAGGATATGTCCCATTAGCCATGTCTCAGTGAAACACATGATGCTGCATTTCAACAGAGTTTCAAGTTCATCCATTTTGTTAGCAAAGAGATCTCACATTTGTCAATATGACTGATGGAAGTGAAGGTTTAAACTTCCTCTTTCTCTCTCTTCACTTTGCTCCTGCTCTGTATCCATGTCTTCTTCTTTGAGCTCATCAGGGATCCAGACTTTCAATTTGAGGATTATTTCAGCCTTAGAAATGTCAGTTAGCTGCTCTTACTTGTAAACAAGTATCTTGTTGCCATGGTTACGCATCATAACAAGTGGCAAAAAAGTGACAAATCCAGCAAAAAACTCAATCAGCACAGCACCCAAATCAGAAGAAAAGTATTTAGAAAATATTTCCAGAAGAAAAAACCATCAAGAAATACTCAAAGAATAAAAAAATGCTAGCAAATGCTAGCTAAGTCACAGAGCTACTCCAACAAGCTGCCACCAGTTATAGCGCTATTCCGGAATGCTGTAATAGTGTGGGGAATGTTTTCTTGGCACACTTTAGACCCCCTTAGTGCCAATTGGGCATCGTTTAAATGCCTACGGGCTACCTGAGCATTGTTTCTGACCATGTCCATCCCTTCATGGCCACCATGTACCCATCCTCTGATGGCTACTTCCAGCAGGATAATGCACCATGTCATAAAGCTCTATTAATTTCAAATTGGTTTCTTGAACATGACAATGAGTTCACTGGACTACAATGGCCCCCACAGTCACCAGATCTCAACCCGATAGAGCATCTTTGGGATGTAGTGGAACAGGATATTTGTGCCCTGGATGTGCATCCCACAAATCTCCATCAACTGCAAGATGCTATCCTATCAATATGGGCCAACATTTCTAAAGAATGCTTTCAGCACCTTGTTGAATCAATACAACATAGAATAAAGGCAGTTTTGAAGGCGTAAGGGGGTCAAACACCGTATTAGTATGGTGTTCCTAATAGTCCTTTAGGTGAGTGTATTGTATATCCAAGAGACCAGATGGAAAGGTATCAAGGCCAGGAGCCTAGGAGAAAGAGGACAAAGAGAAAATGAAGAGGACAAAGGCAGAGCACAGAGGACAAAGTGATAGAAGCTGAGAAAGGAAGAGTGTTGTGTGGCTTCCAACGAGGAGTTGAGACAGACTCTGGGTGGACAGGAGGTGTTTCCAGATGACTGGACAACTACAGCTAATGTGATCAAGGAGATTGGTAAGAGAGTCCATCGCATGTTTTCTGGGAGGAAAGTAGACAAAGAGACTTGGTGTTGAAATGAGGAGGTGCAGGAGTTTATAAAGAGATTATTTAAGAAGAAGTGGGACACTGAGGGGACAGAAGAGAGTAGACAGGAGTACAGAGAAATGCAGTGTAAGGTGAAGGAAAAGGTGGGAAAGGTCAAACAAAGGGTGTGTTGTGAGATGTATACCAGATTGGACAGTAAAGAAGGAGAGAATGATCTGTACAGGTTGGTGAAGCAGAGAAACATAGATGGGAAAGATGTGCAGCAGATTAGGATGATGAAGAATAAGGATGTAAATATGTTAACATGAGTCAAATTTATGATAGAAAAATGAAGAGTCCTTTGAATTTGATGATGAGGCAAATGAGAAAGAACAAAGAGTAGAAGGGGTGATCATTGCGAAGTACCAAGGATTAGTAAAGGTAAAGTTAGGAGGGCATTGACGAGGATGAAGAGTGGAAAGGCAGCTGGTCCTGATGATACACCTGTGGAGGAAGTGTTTGGAAGAGGTTGTACTAGAGTTGCTGACTCCATTATTGAACAAGATCTTAGAGAGTGAGATGATTCCTGAGGAATGAAAGTATAATGGTGTTGATCTTTAAGAACAGGGGAGATGTGCAGAATTTTGGAAACAAAACAGGAATAAAGTTGATGAAGCTGTGAGAAAGAGTCATAGAAACAAGGCAAGGTACAGAAGTGAGTATTTGTGAGCAGCAGTACAACTTCATGCCAAGAAAGAGTATTACTGATTTAGTATTTACTTTGAGAATGTTGATAGAAAAACACAGAGTTAGCCAGAGGAGCTTAATTGTGTCTTTGTAGATCTAGAAAAACCCTATGACAAGATAGAGAGTAGTAGGTGAAGTCAGGAGTAGCAGAGAAGTATGTTAAAGTGGTGACAGTTGTTAGGTGGTGGTGATATATGCTTCAGATGTAACAGAGGAGTTCAACATGGAGGTGGAAGTGCATCAAGGATCAGCATTGAGCCCCTTCTTGTTTGCTATGGTGATGAACAGACTAACAGATGAGGTCAGACAGGAATCTCCATGTGCCATGATTTTTGCAAGTGACATTGTTATCTGTAGTGTGAGGAGGGAGCAGATGGAGGAACATCTGGAGAGGTGGAGATATACTGCGCAAAGAGGAGGGTTAAAGGTTAGTCGCAGCAAGACTGACTACGTGTGTGAGTGAGAGGGACACAAGTCGAACAGTGAGGCTACTGGGAGCATAGATAAAGAAGGTGGATGATTTCAAGTCCTTAGGGTCAAAAGTCCAGAGTAATGGAAAGCGTGGTAAACGGGTCAAGAAATGTGTGCAAGCAGTTGGAACAAGAGAAAAATGTCAGGATTTATGTGTGACGAAAGAGCAAGAATGAAAGGAAAGATGTAGGCTACAAGACAATGGTGAAACTAGTGTTGTTGTCTGGTTTGAAAATGGTGCCACTGAGGAAGGGACAGGACACAGAGCTAGAGGTAGCAGAAATGAAAATGGTTCTCTTTGTGAATAACAGGACAGGATTAGGAATGAGTCCATCAGATGGACGACACATGTTAGATGTTTTTGAGATAAAGTCAGAGAGACTGAGATGGTTTGGACATGTACAGAGGAGGGATAGTGGGTTTATTGGGAAAAGGATGCTGAGTTTGGAACTGCCAGGCAGGAGGTCTAGAGGAAGAAGAAAGAGGAGACATATGGATGTAGAGAAGGAGGACATGAGGTTGGTTGATGTGAGAAAAGAGAATGCAGAAAACAGGGTTAGATGGAGACGGATGACTTGCTGTGGCTACTCCTGAACAGAAGAAGAAGAAATATAGTACAGTAGTCAACGGTTATTTGCACAACACTTATATGCACAATACGCTTATATGTACAAAAATGCTGGGCACGTTCCTGCATCATAGAGAATCCATACACTTATACGCACAGCTCTGACGCTTATTTGCACAAAACATTTGAAGGTATCATACATGCATCTCACTAAATCTTGCTGTTTCTCACTAGTTACTTAACCGTAAACCTACGCTGGTGTTCTCACACAAACACTCTCACTGTTAGGTGTGTGAAACTAGGCTGCGCTGGCGTTTACGCACACGTGTCTGTCGCGGCGCGTCTGCCTGAAGCTGTCAGACGGTCGCCAAAAAATAATCACCGACTTCTTCAGTGTGAAATAATGTCAAATGTAACATTTGTTCTAGTTTTTAGTGCCCGATCATTGGTTCTTAATGTCCGATATAGAAAACCGTTCTGTCACTAACTGTAACTTAATCTGTACCATCACCGTTGCGTCCATGCGTGCGCGTATGTTGCGCATCTGTTTACTCATAATGTCAGAGTGGATCCTCTCTACGAGTATAACTCAGTCTGTTTGAGAGTTTTATTTTCCTAATATATGTTAATTGCATTGTTACATCATTTCCAATTGATGTTATTAATACCGAACACTGCTACCCATGTTTACAGTCCAAATGATCACCGATGGATAAATGCACACAGCGCTTATATGCACAAAACTGCTGGGCACCGAGGTCGTGCATATAACTGTCATCCACTGTAAATGTATATATCCCACAAATCCAGCCATTTTGGCATTCATGTCAACATTCTGATGTCAGTTGATAAACATCAATTATTTCTTTAAGCATTTTATTTCTCTTCACTTTTCACCATGCTTCATTTTAATAGCACTAAGAAGCAACACTAACCAGGGTCTTGATCTAATAGTAGCCTCAAGGGGTGTAATTACTCTGGCTACAATAAAAAACCATAATGATACATAAAGAGTACACATTATAAGTGCAAAGATATATGACTCATGATCTCATTCAGCTTAGTGTATTCTTAAGATTAGGATAAATACAATATTTTTGTATTACTCATCACTTAGAGCAATGTGACACTGATAATTTGCATCGGCTTCCTCTCCAAATATATTAGCTTTAAGAGCACTTGAAGTACAATGAATTGCAGTATCCTTGTATGAAATTGAAAAAAAAAATCAATGAGATCAAACATTGTGAATACAAATTTTAATGGATTGTTCCTCTACTGACAACACACATTTTACCACAAACTCACCATTGTGTTCTTGTAACTTCATTTTGGAGGAAAACAATGTACACTATGGAGGAAAATCAACCTTCACAAAATAAGGCAACCAACAAGGATTAGCCATTAGCCAGTTTGCAGCTAATTAAACTAGCTAGTTGCATTTGCTATCTCACAACAGATACTGTACTGCTGGTGGCCAAATGATAGTGAAACACATGGTTGAAAAGAAAGTCACCAGAGGAGTCCAAAATGTCCACCAGACAGCAGAGATAATAAAGCATATTCCTGGGCATGAGCAAGCAGCACTGTCTGATCACGGAGGAAATCACACCAAAATCAGTGAGGTATCAGTGGTCAGCTTTGCAAAAACACGATGGACTCCTTGGTTTTCACCAGACTACAGTCAAAATTTACCAGCTGTATATTTTTGTTGAAAGTTTTCCTTCATCTGCTGGTTTTCAAACTGGGGTTAAGTAAATACTGTTTGAAAACTTTTTTCTAGAATACCTGTTCTTATTAGGAAAGACTAACCATCGTGCTTGTGATGCCCTTCCAGCAAAAGCTTACATGTTTATTAGTACAACAGAAAGTCAGCCATTTTGGCATTCATGTCAACATTATGACATATTAGTTAGTAACCAAAATTTCCACCCAACCATCCATTTTCTGAACCTGCTTCTTCCTGTTCAAGGTCGCATAGCTGGTGCCTATCTCCAGAGGTCACGGGGCGAGAAGCAGGGTACAGGCCACACATAGACAAACAACCATACACACACACACACCAACACCTAGGGACAATTTAGAGTTGCCAATTAACCTCTTGCATGTTTTTAGATTGTGGGAGGAAACCAGAGTCCCTGGAGAAAACCCACACATGCATGAGAAGAACATGCAAACTCTATGCAGAAACCCAAGACCTTCTCGCTGCAAGGCAATAGTGCTACCAACTGCACCACCGTGCAGCCCCCGACAAGGAAAATGGCAGGTTTAAAAAGTAGTTATTGAAAAAAGACGAAGATGAATGTTCTGTGACTTTCTTTCTTGAACAGTTAGATTGGCAACTCTAAACTGGTGCTAGGTGTGGGTGTCTGAGTGAATATCTATCTCTAGCGTCCGTCCGTCCATGTCTCTGTGATGGACTGATGACCTGTCCAGGGTATGCCCCGCCTCTTGCCTAAAGACTGCTGACTACCCATGACCCTGATCAGGAGCTACAGAGAATGACTGACTGTCCAGTATTACGACAGCACTGATCATGTTCATACACAGACCCCTACAAAATGCCCTCCAGATTTGCACAATGGTAGTGTTGACAAATTTTAATGAAAATAAATGTAAACAGTCTTCAAAGCTAGTGCAAAGCATGTGTGAGTGTTTCTGCCTGTGTTTAGGTGTGTGTGTGTGTGTGCACATGCGCGCATGTGTGTGTTATCATTGCCCTATATCAGCTCAGGTTTCTCTGAATTTTTCATGAGTCCTGTCTGTGTGGTTTAATTTTGTCCTGGCACTTATGACTCACTGAGCACACATGCACAATCTCAGAACCACAAATACTTAGGAACACATCTTAATGGAGTTTTCAAGTCACTGGGCAACAAACATCTTGCTGGCTACCTCTCTCAGCAAAGTGGAGGACCCTTGTTGAGCCACTACATCATGGTCAAAGACTAAGCTGGCTCTGTAGAAGTGTCAGAGAAAAATGGCCCCTCTCACTCTAAACTATAAGAGGGCACTTCTAACATTTTTTTCTTCAGCTGGTAAGGACAGAAGTAATACTGAAATCAATTTGAGAACTAAGGCTATTATTTTATAATTCATGAAAATGTCTCACAATTCATGTTATTGCTTTTTAACCTAGATTCTTTTCAACTGCATTTAATTATTGGCTCATTTTATTCAAGTGAGCATGAAGCAGAAATACATCTCTAATATTGAAAAATATTTTAAGAACATTTGTTTTCAAAGTCCCAACAACCCTTCAGTGAGCAGTACGGATTTAGCAAATTTGCATTTTTGGCAGATGCAGTGAAAGTTTCTTGCAATTAAAAAAAAATCTGAACAGGTTTTCAGCAAAATCACTGATTCTGTTTGCTTGCTGATGAAATGTAATGATTTTGCATAATTATATACCTTGCTGGCCAGAATAAAGATTGCTAACTGGCTTTAATAATTTTCAGATCAGTCTTGCAAATCACAAATACAAAAGAATCAGAAAAGCTTGAGACAATATAACTGAGAAGAAGAAATAAGTAAGCATCCAACTCGCAGTTGTCAAACTCAGAGTTTTCGGTTTAAGAACAGGTGTTAAGCATTAGTTCAATCAACTCTGAGTCAAAGTTAACCTGAGTTACGCTCGTGCATGAGGATATAAGCCCTCATCAGTGGAACACAGATAACATGATTCACCATGGCAACCAGTGGACAAAAGGTTAGCGCCCCCTACTTCTTCCCAGTAGAATTGGATCTTTTAATGACTGCATGTGCGAAAAATGAGCACATTAAAAAAAAAAGCAGCAGCAAAAGAGAGAGATTGTGTGACAGAAAATTGCTGATCTAGTCAATGTGTGAGTATTAATTAGAGGAAAAACAAAGATGTTTAGTCTTGAATGTTCATCAACATTTATATTCCATATGTTTTTGAGCGCACAGGTGCAAAAAGAACATGGCAGTAAGTAAAGATGAAATATAAAAAAATAGTTCAAACAGGTGAGGTATCATTTACCTTTTTGTTTTTTACATTTGATTTACAAGCAATTGTGATGTTGTTTAACTCTCTCATTAAACTGCATTCAGCGGTCACATTCTACATATGATAGCTAGATTTAAATATTTAGGGAAATCCCCTAAACAATGAAAAAGCAAAATATTCCACCATTTTATCACTGCCAGTATTTAATATTGTCTACAGTGGGGCAAAAAAGTATTTAGTCAGCCACTAATTGTGTAAGTTCTCCCACTTAAAAAGATCAGAGAGGCCTGTAATTTTCATCATAGGTATACCTCAACTATGAGAGACAAAATGAGGAAAAAAAATCCAGAAAATCACATTGTCTGATTTTTAAAGAATTTATTTGCAAATTATGGTGGAAAATAAGTATTTGGTCACCTACAAACAAGTAAGATTTCTGGCTTTCACAGACCTGTAACTTCTTTAAGAGGCTCCTCGGTCCTCCACTCGTTACCTGTATTAATGGCACCTGTGTGAACTCGTTATCAGTATAAAAGACACCTGTCCACAACCTCAAACAGTCACACTCCAAACTCCACTATGGCCAAGACCAAAGAGCTGTCAAAGGACACCAGCAACAAAATTGTAAATGGTAAATGGTAAATGTCCTGTATTTGTATAGCGCTTTTCTAGTCATTCAGACCACTCAAAGCGCTTTCACACTACAAGGTTTTACATTCACCCATTCACACAACCCGATATGTAAACCGGGGGGAGAGGGTAGGGGCTAACACTCACACAACCCGATACGCAGATCGGGGGGGCAACATGGGGTTCAGTGTCTTGCCCAAGGACACTTCGACATGTGGCGGTGGAAGCCGGAATCAATCCACTAACCTTCAAATTAGAGGACGACCGCTCTAACCACTGAGCCACAGCCGCCCCTTGTAGACCTTCACCAGGCTGGGAAGACTGAATCTGCAATAGGTAAGCAGCTTGGTGTGAAGAAATCAACTGTGGGAGCAATTATTAGAAAATGGAAGACATACAAGACCACTGATAATCTCCCTCGATCTGGGGCTCCACGCAAGATCTCACCCCGTGGGGTCAAAATGATCACAAGAACGGTGAGCAAAAATCCCAGAACCACACGGAGGGACCTAGTGAATGACCTGCAGAGAGCTGGGACCAAAGTAACAAAGGCTACCATCAGTAACACACTACGCCGCCAGGGACTCAAATCCTGCAGTGCCAGACGTGTCCTCCTGCTGAAGCCAGGACACGTCCAGGCCCGTCTGCGGTTTGCTAGAGAGCATTTGGATGATCCAGAAGAGGATTGGGAGAACATCATATGGTCAGATGAAACCAAAATTGAACTTTTTGGTAGAAAGTCAACTTGTCGTGTTTGGAGGGGAAAGAATGCTGAGTTGGATCCAAAGAACACCATACCTACTGTAAAGCATGGGGGTGGAAACATCATGCTTTGGGGCTGTTTTTCTGCAAGGGGACCAGGACGACTG
>SSNP01000102.1:1675966-1736304 GCA_006937955.1 Pachypanchax playfairii
GACCTCCGCCACGCCCCATTTTGGGCACCTTTCTAGATCTCAGATCCGGAATATGATCCGGATCAATCCCAAAATGTAATGGTGTCTTCCTACACTGATTTCCTATTGACCCACCAAATTTCATCCAAATCCGACCAACAGTTTTTATGTAATCTTGATGACACACAGACACACACACGGAGATGATTACATACCCTCCTGGAGGAGGTAACAAACTTATTGACAAAGAAGCAATGCTTATTATGCTTATGCTTTTTCTCAAAATAATATATTTTACTTACTCCTCTGCTGGATCCAATCCATCCAGGTAATCCAACTCGTCACCAGATGAAAAGCTTTCAATGTCTGACTCGGGTTCAGCATCACTGTCCATCAGCTGAGCTAAAACCTCCGCCGCAGTAAGCCACTGTCTTGCCATTTTGTGCAAAAAAGATTTTGTTCAAAACAAGTCTGAAAAGAAATTTCAGTTGTTTATTCTCTCCGTCGTATGCAACTCTTCTTTTTCTCCTTCGTATCGCTGGTTTTCTTCTTCTGCGTCTCTGGTCTGCGTCTTCTTCTTCTGCGTCTCTGGCCTTCGTCTTCTTCTTCTGCGTCTCTGGTCTTCTTCTGCTGCATCTCTGGTCTTCTTCTTCTTCTGCATTTCATTCCGTGTCTCTGGTCGTCGATGCAGAGTGATTGACACCGTTTGAAAGAGTGTTTTCTGAAGCATAATCAGCTGTGATTTGACAACCGCGCGTCATGCGCAAAAGACAAATGCTCTGATTGGAACACCGACTTTGACACGACACTGTATCCCTTGTGAATGGGCTAGAGCGATGCCGGAACTACTGTCTGAAAGCCTGGATTCTCCCGATTTAGACGGAAAAAAAAAGTAAGTTTCTATCTTTTATGGTTCGGAAGTTATGTTCGATTAAACACAACAAGGCCCCTGGCATCGTCGACGATGCCGGCGTCCCCAAAGGGTTAAGCTTGACTAAAATTATCCAGTCTCAAGAGCTCAGTTTCAAAATAAGAGTCATTATTCAGACTTTCTTGCATTGTATATGTCTGTAAAATTGCATTTCACCCAACTTTAGAAATGAAGTTACTGACTTATTTTACGAGACAGAAAATAAAATGATATTTTTCTCTTTAGAAAAAGTATATATATAACAGCATAAAAAAGGGAAAAATGTCCCAGAGCTCTGCTGATAATTTAAAAAGAAACATCCAAAAATAGGAATAATTCAATGCATTTTTTTATGCAATCAATATTTTTTGTGCTGATTTTGGCCAGGTGTCAAAATCTGTCATTTCCTGGAAGCAAACATGCACAAACAGACACTCACACATTACCCGACAGTTTTCACCAGTACTGACAGCCAGCCAACAACATGGAAGCAACAAACAAAACGTGAAGTAGAATCCATATCAAACCATGAGCCAGTTTCTACCATGTTTTATTCATAAACCAAAATGAGCTGCCACGTTCTTGGTCCGTTCTCTGCCATTTTATAATTAGCTGTCTTGAGTGTCAATCAACCAGTTTGAATGTCACTGATGAGGAGGGCGTACATATAAAAATGTGTTTGTGTTTGCGTGTGCTTGTATGAAGGCGGAGGTGAACATGCTGACTCTGAAGGTGACTTTTATAAAAAAAAAAAAGTATTATTTGTGTTAAACAACATTGCTATCAAACACAGTGAATGCCTAAAATATCCACACACAAGTAAATGTTTAACTGAGAGCAAACACTCTAGCACTGATCTACGTGGTACTGCTGAACCCAATGTCATCTCAGAATTTATTCCAGAGTTAATATGCAGGCTTGTACAAACACTTGTTTTACAACTTCCACAAAGAAAAGTTTTCCCAAAAATGTAAAAAAGAACATTTTGTGTCTGCTGAAAAAAGGATTTCATCTTAAAAGGGGTATATGAACAGAAAAAAAGGTAAAAATGGAAAGAATAAAACTGACAGAAACGTGAGACCTAAAACAACAACATAATCAACACACAATGTTCATCAGTTACACTGAGAATCTGGAATAAGAGATTACTTATTTTCTGATCAACAACCATCTCAGAGGAGATAAAATTCTTCAGAAAGTTGAGTAGGTGTATTTTTTTTTCAAGTGGTTGATGTCTTACTCTGGTAAAGCAGAGACAAAGTAGGAAAAAGGTCTCTTTCTGTCACAGTGTGGGTGTGAGAGGAATGATGAAATATAGGAAGACGGAGAAAAGGAAAAGGGCCGAGAGACAAGGAGGAGGAAGATAATAAAGGGAAGAAATACCAATCCAAAGAAGAGTCAGACTAATTGCTGCTGCACTGACACCTCATTTGAATGTCAACCACTTTAACTTCTGTCTATCTGCCTCACACCGGCATCTGTGTTTGTAAAAACTATGGGTATGAACTGTAACAATACTGGCAAGAATTTTCATGAATGTAATATTTCAGACTCAATGACAACACAAAAATACTATTATCAGTACTGCAAGAGATTAATGCTGATTAAACACACACACACACACACACACACACACACACACACACACACACACACACACACACACACACACACACACACACACACACAAGTTTGCTTTGGTATCCTTATGGGGACCATCCATTGACTTCCATTGATTTTAATTACTAGATTTATACCTAACCCAAACCCTTTTCCTAACCTTAACCATTACTGATCTATAACTAACCCTAAGACTAACTAAAACTCTATTCACACCATACCTATAAACCTAACCCCTAACCCTAAAAAGGGGAGTCCCCCTTATGGGGACCAGGCTTCGGTCCCCACAAGAACCCTCGGACCCCAGAAAGATAGTAAAAGTCAGGAAACTGGTCCTCAGGAGGTCAGAAATACAAGCCCACACACACACACACACACACACACACACACACACACACACACACACACACACACACACATATATATCCAGCAGTGCAAGTCTATAGCAACATAACTAAAGGGATGGGTCAAGATAACCTGAGCTAACATTGACTATGATTGAGCAAAAACTACAAACAGAATTAAAAATAGACGGAGCGTCTGCCTCATCGGTTAAAAGTGGAAGTTTGTTCCACAAGAGAGAAACCTGGTAACTGGAAGCTGAACTTTCAATCCTAAGCAAACCTCAGTCTGAAAGCAAAGTGCTATAGGAAGATATGGAAAATTTGACCCCTTATAAAAGATGGAGCTTTGTTGTTTAGAACTTTTTTTAATGTGGACAGTAGCATTTTAAACTGGGTTCTAGATTTTCCAGGGAGCCAACGAAGTGATGCTAAAACTGGAGAAATGTGATCTTTCCTTCTAATACTCGTTAGAACTCTTGCTATAGCGATCAAATTTACAAATATAAATGCTGAAACATGTGAAATTTCAATATTGATTCCTTACATTTTATCAGTTTTTGACAAACCAAAATAGCGGCTGACAAATATAACAGCCATATCCATTAAAAATACATTTATTTAGATAAATCAGAAAGATGTACACATCTCAACACAAAACAAATGTAGTAGCAAAGCCTTTTAGTTAACCCTACAAAGTCCCAGCAAATCATTTAATATCTGTACAATTTTTTCATGTCTGGTGTCCATGTTTGGGACCAGCAGCAGCAAGAGGTTAGTGACCTTATCTACTGTACAGACAAACATCCATCAGTTAATAGTGTGCGCAGTGTTCAATCAAGTGGAAAAGCTATCAGTATGCAAGAGAGGAAAAATATGTAGAAGAACGTTGGCTTGTAAACATGCAATATGGCATTAATTAGTGTTGAGTCAGTAGCAAGTTTCCACCCAGCTTCTGTGTTTATGTGTGGGTGGGTGTATACCACCAACTCAGCTTCCACAGTAGCCAGAAGAAGAACAAAGAAAACATGTGTTTTAAATTGTGAACTCCAGCACCGAAGCATTGGAAATACATGTGTAATCACTACAGCATGTCGGCAGCTACACAGTCTCACACAAGCACAAAAACACTCTGTATGTAATTCATACACACTAAAAACACACCAGAAATTAAATAAACATGTGGACAAAAGACATTTGAAGATACTTAAAAATAAGCAAAAACGTAGGCAATGAATCATTAATTGCTTCTTATTATTTTTTGATGTTAATGTTTGTATGCAGGTTATTTGTTTGGATGTTGTTGTATATACTGGTCAAGTGATATCTTATATGGTATAAAATCTTTCATTTACAGTCACAGCGTTACATTTATTGACTAAAATGACTAAAGAACTTGCTTTGAATTTTTTACTTTCTTTGTAGGACAATAATCATTTCATTATTATTTCCGAACACCTTGATGCTTCTCAGGGGAATCAGGCAGGTTGTTCCTCAGAGCCTGTATATCAAGGTAATGGGAACACTAATTATTATTTTCTCCATACAACACCCAATAATGTACCTTATTCCAACTCACAATCCTGATATTTGTTCAATGAGGGGGGGAGACATACCCATCCAAAGGGATATCTTATTCTAATAATTCATTCTGGACCTATAGCAGCATAACCTTTTGACTGGCGAACTAAATCATGGCTATTATCCACCAGCAGGGCTCGTTATTTTGCTCTCCCTCTGTGGGATGGAGAGGTCCAATTGACTAACTGTTACCAAAACTGTTTCCTTTACATGGAACACAGAACAGAAAGAAGAAAGATGGCTGAGGGAGCAAGATTGCAAAAAATAAATAAATAAAATAAAATGATGAAAGAAGCACCAATTTGGGAGATTGATTCATCTTTTTATTTTTATTTTTCTTCTACTTGTCTGTCAGCAGAGGGTTAAACATAAGAAAAGCTATAGCCACAAAACTAGAAATGGATTTTATCACTAAGACTTTTTGATTTTTTTTCATATGAACCTATTGTAGACATAGAAATTACTTTTTGTTTTATATGGAGAACAAATTACAAGTAGAAACTCTGCACTTTAGGCTAAATGTTTGGAACATAGGTTCACCCTGGCAATTTTTTCCAGACTCTGTAATTCTAACCAGTTTAAAAACTGACAGTATGAATATGTGTGTGGGTGTTTGAGCAAGTGTGACTGTGTCTCCTGTAAGCTGATACTTCTTTCGCTGCCGCCTAATGCATGAGTTAGACCCAAGACACAGACTAACCATTTTCAGTGAAACTCAAAACAAAAAAATCTGATACTGAACTTCCTGAATTAGCACTTGTTCTTGGTCCTAATGTGACTGTAAAATGAGGAGAACGTATCAAATAATTTAAAAAGATGACAATGCTGAAAGTATACAGTTAAGGTCCAAAATTTTAGAGGATATTAGATAGGAAAACCAGTTGAGGAATGTGCGCCATGTGTGTGTTTTTGCTGTTTCTTAAAGAAAAGAGGTGATATATTTTGGAGCACTTCAGCTCAGCTAGCAGAAAGTTACATTTCTTTCGTGCAAGCAGCCTCGGCTCTGTGGACCATTTGCCTGCTAACTGCTGGGTTGTTATTTCTGCTGCTGACTGACACCAGCCTAATGGCTGCTAATGGTTTCGAGTTTTATGATGTCTTGCTCTTCAAGTGAAAATGTAGGATGCAACGAGCAGTTTCTTGTTGCATTTGTTTTTGTTTTGTCTCACTGATGAGGGCTGCCTGTCTCTCCCACCGAACATCTTCATCTGCCTTAAATCGTCTTGTCATTCTTTTTCAACTTAATGATCACCCGCATGCTAAGTTTATTTCCTAAAAAAAACTTCACACGCTCACACAGAGACGGAACAAAAACAAGCCATTTCTGTCATTGTGGTTAATACAAATGTAAGTTAGAAAACACATTTCTGTTCTATCTGCATTTCAAGCGCAATAAAAACAGAAAAATCAGTCAGGATTAAACATTATCATACGCATTACCATTTCAAGGAAATACCTCAGAGTGATGTGCACCCGGGTCGACCAAACATGTTGTAAATAACATAAAACTGAATTAACAGTATTTTATTTACGTGAATGTAAGATGGTAGAAGAGGCAGAAAAACTACCTGTACTGCTAACTGAACAGCCACTGATACCTATAACATTTAAAGATGAATTCCACTAATAAAAAAAAACAAAACACAATTTATAGATGAACAGAAAATAGTATGACACAGCAAATATAATGAACAAACTGGCTTAATCCCTTTGAATTATCAGTTTTATTCAGATTAAAACTCTGTTTGGCTTTATTTTTACTTTGTGCTACTGAATATTCAGTCTGAGAGCCTCGGGCAACAACAGCCAATATTACTACCAGCAGATATCCAGTACATATAAATTAAAAATCTGGACTGAAATTTCATATTATTTGAGCTAATCATCATTTGCTCTCAGACAGGTTTTAAAAAGCTCATAAAAAGCTAAATGGCTGTTAGACAGTATCTCACGCCTTGTGAATGTGTGTTTTAACAGATTCTCTCATACTCTATGTATAACCATCTGAGTGCATATGACAGTTGAGGACTGAAACCAGAAAGCATGCCGTATTAGAATACCTTCCCCAGTTTACATTTTCATGTACACATTCTATAGACTTTCTCTTCTTTCTCAGGGCACACTGCCTCACATGTTTTAGAGTTTTCCCTACTTTGACACAAATGATTGAATAATGAATTGATGGATAATTAGAAGGCTTCTGCAGAAGGTAATGGTAAGATGTCAGGTAATTTGATATTTTGAATCATCTGTGTTGGAGCAGCGACGTGTCTATAACACGTCTGAGAGTGTGCCCTAGATGACCATCTTCCTTAATCTTGGTCCTTAGGGTCTCCCATACTCCAAGATTTAGATGAGTCCATGCTTGGAACACACCTGATTTAAATGAACAGGCCATCAGCAGCATTTTGCACAACTTGTTGACATGCTGAGTATGTAGTTTAATCATTTCAGTCAGGTGTGATGAAGCAGGAAAAAACTAAAATTTGTGTAGTGGATCATGAGAACATAATGCATGTGTTAAACATGCCTTGTAGCCTGATCGTATCATTTGACAGCCAAATAAGTTTTGGGTGTGTATGTGTTACAACATACTGGTAAATTGATTCCATAAATTGATATTACAGATGCATTGACGCTGTTTTTGAACCACTGAACAGGATTTTGGTTAATTAATTTTTCTCTTTGAAAAATAATAAGTTAATAAACAGTTTCTATTTTAAATGTGTCAAAGTCAAATAGCCTTCATTAGTCTTGAGCAATCAGGAGAGAGAATTTTTTTTTTAATATGCCTACAACTATTTGTAGGGTAATCCATATATTGGTCATCTGATAATCAAGACTGAGTATTCTGGATGCTAAACTGTGCTTGTTTGGGTGTATTTGCAAAGAAAAAAAAACTTTTTTGATTGTTTTTTTACTTTCTTAATGTGACTTTACACTGTCAGCTGTGTAAAGCCCTGCAGCTGTCAGCAAACTCTAAAGCTTGCTCTGTCTGCTTCCATTCATTCATTTTCCATCACTGTTTTATTCTATTCAGGGTTGATGGGGGCTCAAGCCTTTCCCAGATGTCACAGGGCAAGTGGCCGGGCACTTTCTAAATGAGTCTCCAGTCTCTAACAGGGTCTTCTGTCTGTCTTCTTAACAGGCAATTATTTCCAAGTTTTACAATTCCACATGTGTCATCCAGCCTTTGCTTGGTGTTGCCTTTTACTGCTGGGTTCAACTGCTCATCATGAGCTAACAATATTTTGGTTACTGCTCATGTGATTTCCTCATTTTCCAAATGCTTTCTTTAGACATAAACAGCAAACGTAAGTGAGTAAATGAGGTTTAAGATTTAGGGCAGTACTGAGTCAAGCTGAGCTTGTCTCCTCCTCCTGTAAAGTACCTCCTTCTTCACCCTCCACTGCCCTTTTATTCCGTTTCCTAGAGCCACTCTTCCCCATCGCCCTTTACTCCCTACTTTTCCTGGAACACAAATAAACTCACAAGCACACACACTGTGTGACTTATATTGATTTCTTGTCTTCTGATTTTAACCTTTACACTTGCCACCAAACTGTCGGAGTCTTTTTTTTTTCCTATAAGCAATCACTTGTAAGGGCCAGGGGCAATTTAGATTTAAAAATCTAATACTCATGTGTGCTAGCAAACAAGCGTTATATCACAGAAGCGCACAAATACACAGAAAGTTAGCCCTGGCACACGGGAGCTCTGTGCTTCTGCTTGAAGCCTGATGATTCCCAGCACTGTCACCAGGGGAAATGGAATGCCCTGTCACCGGGGGAAGCGAAATGCCCTGTCACCAGGGGGAAACGAAATGCCCTGTCACCCATGGTAACAGAATGAAGACATAAACCTCTCTGACAGTCCAGACATGAAGGTATGACACATCCTCCAGACATGAGGTACATATGGGGAGCAAGGGGCGGGAGAGAAAGCAACAGAGAGAGATTGTGGAGGGAATGGGGGCATGTTGCTAGGGTAGATTAAAACAGGAGTACCAGTTAGCTAATGGGTCAGAAGTAATGTGACCTACTGACTGTCAGAAGGTCAGAGACACTTAGTTTATGAGCTCATCTAGGGTTTAATTCCCCCTGCAGTTTATCTAAGGGGCTTAATAAGCCCCGGAATTTCAAGTATGTTCAGTATTTTCAAAGAATTAAATACATCCTCCAGAGTAGTTTATTGGTAGCTTTTTCTAAGTCAAATACATCTGCAATAATTTATGAGGACTGTTCATGCCTTGATTCCATCTTGGAAAAAAACACTGTAGCTCTTGTGCTGACCTGAAATTTAATCCTTCACCTCAAATCCAAGCAGCTACACAAACACAGAAGTTGTGACTGGATCAAGTCAAAGAAAATGAGTTTTGCACAGCTATGATTTATAGAAACACGTAAACTCCAAACAGTCCACTGAGTACTATCTCAACACACTAAAAAAGGCTATGCAATGCTAAGTAAGTGTTGATGTGCATTAAATTTAATATATATTTTTTTACTTTGACATGTCAAATGACATTACCACACATTATAAACGTGCTTTTCAGTTTAAATAAGCACTGTTTTTTGTCTTTTCTAGCAGTTTTAAAGAGGGTTTCTGTAATCAATAAACAAAAATAGTACAGGGAAACATTTGACAATGTTCCAAATAGTTTAAAGAAATTACCTGGACTACTTTTCTTGTTTCATAAAAAAAGAACACATATGAGTTGGCAGCCCGAGGCAAATAAAAAACAAGTTCAACATATCTGGGCTTGACAAACCCTGAAACTCCAAAGACATTACAGATGCTTCAACAATGATTTGGATGTTTTTTTTAACTCAGAGTATCTGCTGTAGTTTCTAAGTAAGTTCACATAAAAGCTGAATACTATGCATCGTTTGATTTTTTTTATCAAAATAGACCAATCAAACAGATAACGTACCAAGGAAAAAACTGTCTTTATTTTGTATTTTTTTCCAGCTGTTTTCTAACTTCAGCTTACTGTATCTTAGTATGGAGTGGATGCCAGTGAGTGCTAAAAACAGAGCAAAAAATTACAAACAAAATCTACAAACAAACCTGCATCGTGTTGTACCACATGAAGTCTCATCCAACTCTCCTTCTTAAGCTCAGCTCCAGTGCCAGATCTTTGATTCTACCAAGGTGATCAATGGGCAGCTCTAGTGAATTTTTGAGTGAAACTTTAGGAACTCTGTGATCTCCAGTTGCAGTACTTACCGTCTGAGAACCATCTGCTTGAAAAATCATTCTGAAAGAGTCTCCCTCACCTGAGGAGCTTGCGGAAATCCAACTTACTTGTGCAACTTTACCTGCTCGCCCTCCACTTCTGCTCTCCTTCTCCTTCCTCATCTCTGTGAATCACAGGAACTGCTGACTCCTTTGAATCCTAAAAAGAGAAACAATTCTTTTTTTTTTTTAAACAGAAACACCAAGATCCACAAATTCACATGTAAGCTGAAAATAACCAGATTTTGGGTCTCCCCAGAACTCCTGAGTATCTCCAGTGACACTGATAATTGGTGTAAACTCAATAGATCGCTTACTTACCTTCTACATCCTTGAACTGGCTGTTTGGATCCAGAAAAGATGAGACCCACTCATAACTTTCTTGTGAGCAGATTATGAGTTAGGCCAGAAATCTTGCTTTATCATCCAACCATAAAGTGCTTCAGGTGAACTGATGGTGATAACGGAGTTATTTAATTAAATTGACAAAATATTTGGAATGAATGTTGATCAGTTACATTATAACAGTCAATAACCAGTTATCTTTATTAAGTGCACACAGCTATACAACATAGACACCACTGCAGCAGTAGATAAAAACTTCAGTATTCGGGGTGAGGATGGAAGTGGGTATTGATCTAAACCAGATGCAGATCTAGGCCACTTTACCTCCTTTTATTGTTTAAACAAGTCATTATTTATCGTGTAAAAATGTGATCTCTGGGTCAGCTCCTAATCGTCAATTAATAGGCAAAATATTCTTTGCATACAAAATAAACCTAGAACACGTAATCCATGTTTGTTATGCTAAGAAGAAAACTCAAGAGCATTTGGAGAACAAACAATCAAACCGGGAGGGTCAAAGTGGCCACGGGCAGGTTAAAAGAAATAAAAAGATGGAGGAAGGAACACAAAATGACCGAAAGACTCAGCAGTGATCACAGCAAGCAACCTTAATTGAAAAAGGCAAAAGGAGAAAATCATTAAACAAGCCCCACTGGTGTCTCTCTTGTTAAATCCCCCTGCTGGTGTCATGCTGATTAAATTCCCCTTGTTTCCTTTAACGAACTCTAAACTGTCAGAAAATTTGTTAGACGCTGAGATGACAGATATATGCAGCAGGAGTTTGTATGTCTGGTTATGAAAAAGAAAAAAAAAACATCTACTAACTAATTCTGAATCTATACTCACAACGTCTTTAAGTTGCAAGTTAATGATACGGAACATGTATTTTTAAAATCAACACTTTTTGTTCACAATTTTGACACTATTTTTGAATTATTCATGTCGTAGTCTAATTATAATTAGTGAAGAAGGTAAAAATAAAGGAAAACTCTAAAATATGCAAAATAAAGGAATTTTGGTTTGACAGTAAAATGAAATATTGGCAAATTAAAAAGTCTCTTAAAACATCTACAGTTATTCTCTCCACCAGTAGCCCTTTGATTCATTCTTTTGTAGCCTGAGTCACTGTTTTCCCTCTCCCTCATCATCAGCATCATAATATTTTCCATCTGTTTTGAGAGATGGAGACATAACCTGAGTCTGAGCCAGCGAGAACAGCTGCAGGCATCTATTCCCATATATTACAGTACGTCTAACCCCCACATATCCCCTTTATGTCAGCTCTATATCTCGGAGCAGAACAGAACCCATTACTCTCATTAACTTTTACACTGTTTAGCTGGTGTAACATTTGCATTTGCATCGAGACAAGAGGGTGAACCTGCTGATGTAGCCCCCTCAATGTAATCTACATACTGGGCCATTTCAAATGCACTGCAAAATAATCTTTGTTAGTTTTAGTGGTTTGTATGAACTTAAAAAAGTTGATCTTACTGTTTTAGAAATTGTTATTCTGCTGAAAACTTAGATTGTTCTCTTGGAATCACTTGAACTTTTTCAAATTAGCCAAGCAAGTCAAACAAATTTAGGAACTTATTATCTCTCCAAGGTTCTGGCGAATTGATTGGCTCCCTCAGGTTGCTTCTTATTTTGTGATTCTTGATGCAAGTCTCCGTTGCATGCCAACAGGCTGTCAAGTTTTTTCTTACTCAGCCTCAAAGTAGGTCTGGAAGCAGTTGTTTTGTGGGTCCAACTACAAGATAAGCCTAAACTCTTCAAACTCTGAGAATATTATGAACACATGCTTTCTTAGCAGCACCTCATCTCTTCCTATCGAACCTCTCATAAGAAAAAGTGTTGCTGGGGTTTTCTGACAGCAGGAGAGCTATGAAGGTGAAAAAAACTTGCTACTTCCTCGATTTTTTTTTCATCAGTTTCCCAGCAACAGGTACCTAGCTTGGATGTGATTTGTGCAGTACATGTACAGTGGGGCAAAAAAGTATTTAGTCAGCCACCAATTGTGTAAGTTCTCCCACTTAAAAAGATCAGAGAGGCCTGTAATTTTCATCATAGGTATACCTCAACTATGAGAGACAAAATGAGGAAAAAAAATCCAGAAAATCACATTGTCTGATTTTTAAAGAATTTATTTGCAAATTATGGTGGAAAATAAGTATTTGGTCAATAACAAAAGTTAATCTCAAGACTTTGTTATATAGCCTTTGTTGGCAATGACAGAGGTCAAACGTTTTCTGTAAGTCTTCACAAGGTTTTCACACACTGTTGCTGGTATTTTGGCCCATTCCTCCATGCAGATCTCCTCTAGAGCAGTGATGTTTTGGGGCTGACGCTGGGCAACACGGACTTTCAACTCCCTCCAGAGATTTTCTATGGGGTTGAGATCTGGAGACTGGCTAGGCCACTCCAGGACCTTGAAATGCTTCTTACGAAGCCACTCCTTCGTTGCCCGGGCGGTGTGTTTGGGATCATTGTCATGCTGAAAGACCCAGCCACGTCTCATTTTCAATGCCCTTGCTGATGGAAGGTTTTCACTCAAAATCTTACGATACATGGCCCCATTCATTCTTTCCTTTACACGGATCAGTCGTCCTGGTCCCCTTGCAGAAAAACAGCCCCAAAGCATGATGTTTCCACCCCCATGCTTTACAGTAGGTATGGTGTTCTTTGGATCCAACTCAGCATTCTTTCCCCTCCAAACACGACAAGTTGAGTTTCTACCAAAAAGTTCTATTTTGGTTTCATCTGACCATATGATGTTCTCCCAATCCTCTTCTGGATCATCCAAATGCTCTCTAGCAAACCGCAGACGGGCCTGGACGTGTCCTGGCTTCAGCAGGGGGACACGTCTGGCACTGCAGGATTTGAGTCCCTGGCGGCGTAGTGTGTTACTGATGGTAGCCTTTGTTACTGTGGTCCCAGCTCTCTGCAGGTCATTCACTAGGTCCCTCCGTGTGGTTCTGGGATTTTTGCTCTCCGTTCTTGTGATCATTTTGACCCCACGGGGTGAGATCTTGCGTGGAGCCCCAGATCGGGGGAGATTATCAGTGGTCTTGTATGTCTTCCATTTTCTAATAATTGCTCCCACAGTTGATTTCTTCACACCAAGCTGCTTACCTATTGCAGATTCAGTCTTCCCAGCCTGGTGAAGGTCTACAATTTTGTTTCTGGTGTCCTTTGACAGCTCTTTGGTCTTGGCCATAGTGGAGTTTGGAGCGTGACTGTTTGAGGTTGTGGACAGGTGTCTTTTATACTGATAACGAGTTCACACAGGTGCCATTAATACAGGTAACGAGTGGAGGACCGAGGAGCCTCTTAAAAAAGTTACAGGTCTGTGAAAGCCAGAAATCTTACTTGTTTGTAGGTGACCAAATACTTATTTTCCACCATAATTTGCAAATAAATTCTTTAAAAATCAGACAATGTGATTTTCTGGATTTTTTTTCCTCATTTTGTCTCTCATAGTTGAGGTATACCTATGATGAAAATTACAGGCCTCTCTGATCTTTTTAAGTGGGAGAACTTACACAATTGGTGGCTGACTAAATACTTTTTTGCCCCACTGTAGCAGTGGTTATAAAAGCAGCCTTTAAAGCAAAAAAAAAAAATTCAATTCTGGAGAATGTAGAAACACCAAGGCAATCAGACTTTAATGAAGCAGAGGTTCAAGACCAGTGTTTACATGTATTTTCAGATTCTTGGGATTTTCTTGTCCCTTACAATTTTCAATGTCTTTTTTACCGATTTTTTTCACTTTGTTTTGCCTGTAAAAGTTTCTTGATTTCCTTTCATTCAATTAGATATAAAGACATTTTTAGGATCCATGATGATGCAGTTGGATCGTTCTGTTGCCCTAGGACAGAAGGTTGTAGGTTTGACTTCCAGCTAGAACATTTCTACATAAAGTTTGTATGTTCTCTCCATTTCTTTTCCAAAAAAATACGTGTTTGTTTAACTGACCAATTCTGAATCTGCTTTTTGATGTTGTTGTGTGTGGATGTTTGTTTTAATGTGTCCAGTGATTGACCGGTGACCTGTCCAGGGTGTACACCACCTCTCACACAAAAACTACTGAAGACAGACACCAGCCCCCTGTAATAATGAGCAGGCAACACGTCCGCACCTTATACGACCATATGGGTCAATTTTGAAAGCTCAAAAAAATACGACCCGTGAGAGCGTTTTCAAACGACCTGTCAGAGCATTTTTCCGGGCTCCGCAGAGACTTACTACCAACAACGCCTGCTCGCACCTTCCCAGAGGAGCTCACAAATACACACGCATGAGGTTTCGCTCTGTTCAGCCGAACAAAACAAAAATACAGCAGCAATATGTCTCATTTTAGTACAACGTTAGCTTTAAAATGTAAAGATACATATGGACACACTGTAAAGCCGAAAATTACATGTTTAAAGGCGGAAAGGTTAAGGTTAGGGTAGCCGATAGGGGTCGCATACAGAATATAGTGTCATTTTCAAAATTTACCAATGCGGTCGTATTTGAAGTGAGGTCGGGCTGGAGCAGGACTAAGCAGGTAGATAAAAAAAGATGGATGGCTGGTTGACCAAATTTTAATCTCACATTTAAAAAATTTGGGGATTTGTACAACAGAGTCACAAACTATTTTGCTGATTTTTAGAGCACAAACCATCGGCTCAACTGTGTTGTTATTGAGAAACTGAGAAGGAAAGAACTAAAAAGAAAAAACATAAAGCTCAGTTGAAAGGCAGCTTTCAAATAAAACAATGTGTCCTTCTAGCCTCAATGTGTCTGAAATAAAGTGCAGTGGTAAAAAGATTTTAGTGCTTTCACTGTGCAGTTCCAGCCACTCAAACAGATCAAACCACACTGTAATTTGCATGAATCACTGACTACATCTGCTGACAGGACGATATCTTTTGATGCAACTTTTTCCACAAAAAATGCCTAACCAGCTTCCTAACCTAACATACTAATTTTATATGCTGTTTTCACCTTGTCTTGCTGTTGTTTAATCCGCTCTTGTTGACATACTTTGATTTTGCCTAGTTTTTTGTCTTTGGACTAAGCTTAATTAGTTTTCCATGTTGCTTTTTTTTAAACTGAATTATAACAGGCAGCAAACTGTCTCAGGTGTCACAAAGGTCAGGTAGTGTGACAGTAATGAGATGAATTTGGGAGCTACAGCATCTGTGTACATGAGTCTTTGCTACTAAGCATTATACACACCACATTCTGATCATTTGTGTGTTTGTGTGCACTTGTGTTCTCATGCACTGCAGGCTAAAGTCCCAGAATGGCTCAACAAGCTTAATGCCATTATCAAGATTTACAGCGATGCTCATGTGGGACTTACATCAAAATGGTTGGTGCAAAGCACAGACAGAACCCGTGTCCCAATTAGGGAGGCTGAGAAACAGCACCGTATACACAAACACATGTACACACATAAGCAGACACACAATCCCCTTCTCATACCATCTCTACATCTCATATCTTTCTGTCTCAGACACTTCTACATATTAACAATCTCTTGAACTGTCTCTTTCCCTTAATTTCACGATCACACTCTCTCATACACACATAAACGTACACAAGCACACCCAACCCCCTCCGGGGACGATGCCTCTGCCCTTTACAGCTAGAGGAGCAGAAAAAAACTGAAATGGTGGAAATAAAGAGGTGAGAACAAGATGGAGAATGAGTCACAAATAAAAAATAAAAAAAAAACATGTCAAACTTCTTTAAAACAATCAAAAGCTTCAACTGCAACAGGATTTTTCCATTTTATAAATTTACAATTAAACTATGCAACTAGCTGTGCATAAAACTAAAATATAATTTTATTAAGCATTAGATTCTTCATTTGCAGTTTTTTAATCTTAAATTTGACTCAAGAACATTTGCTCAAGACTGCATGTAAAGTGTGTTTGAGAGTGCGGCATCTCTCCTTACTGTTTATGAGCGAGTACACAAGAGAACATGTGAGGAACAGAAGAGTTTTAATGAAAGACCAGAAATGCAGACGGAGCATCTCCCTTTGGGTCTCAGAGAGACCAATTCAACAGCAGAGATGTGGGGAGTGCTGATACATCTGAAGTGCTTCAGAGTTTCTGTTTGCTATATAAAAATACACTCTTAATACGGGATGCTCTCAGTGTCAAATCAAAACATCTTGATGATTCATTAGAAAGTGCCAAAGTATTCTGTCTTTTTTTTTTTCACATAAACTTGGAATGGAAACAAATGACCAATTTCAATATTGAACCAACATGAATTATTCATGCTTGCATGTAAGGCTCTAGGCATGGAAATTTTTCGACAGCATAACCTTGTGTAGTATCAAAGCATCTTGTGATGAAGGGAAATGCGGAGACCTCGGTGAATTATTTTGAAGCCTTGAGGATAGCACTTCAAAAGGTAATAACAAGACCAAGCATATGCTTCATTCAGGTGCATGTATGAAGACTTAATTAACTTCTTCTGCGCTAACCCCATGCATGCTCATGCATGTTACTTTTTTAGAAAAAACATTAAATGACAAAGTGATAAGCACTTTACTAGTGATTTCTGGAGGCTGAAATGGCAAAATTCCAATGAGGTTTACTACAGAAAGAAAAAAAAAACAATATCTTTTGAAGCAAAGTGATTCTTACAAGTTGTATAAGATAACTTACATGAGAGAATCCACATTGATCCAAAGCTCTGTGGTCACAACCAAAACGGTTTGATCAATCAGTATTCATTAGCAACTATGTTAATATTTTCAACAACTGTTTTATAAAGTTTTAGAGTTTGTTACTGGTTCATTTTTTCTTCCTGTTTCTTTTCTTCCTTTTTTGTAAGTGGGAACTCTGCCAAATGGGATGCCAACAAGAACTTTTGCGATAATTATTTCATACATTTTATTATTATTATTAATTGGCAGCCTCAAGCCAAGAATTCGAACAGTTGTTATTAATAAAATATCAAAATTGGTATTTGGGGTTAACTATTGTGAAAAAGAAGTTTAAGTGATTTTTTTTTTTTTCAAGATGTAATACCTACTGCTTTAATTTATCCAGACCAGCTGCAAACAGACACCCAAACACTAAAAACCACAGCTGTCTCAAACTCCCAGTCATTTACTCACAAACAGACACAAATTTATTCTCAAAGCAACAATCAATTTGGTCAGTCACAGTTCAATAAGCAGCTTAAACAAAGTTGCTCTATAATTACTGTCTTGTTTAACCAACAGTATAAGAACAACATTTAGAATCAATACCATGCCACATAACAGCGTTGTGTTTCTGTTATAACAATGTGTGTGAGTCACTAAATAAAGTAGCCAACAGGAAAAGGTTCCTTATCCTTGAATGTCCCTTTAAAAAGGCCTGAGAGGTGTGTGTACAAGTTTCACTGATTTGTGTTTTTATATCAGATTTTGGAGAAATTGCATATTTACTTTTATCAGTTTCCTACAACAGGCAAACTGATTTCACAAAGTCCACAAAAACCCAACACAATCTTATGCTTTTACAGTTTAGAAGGGCTTGACTCATGTATTGACTTGTAATAGGATGTGAGAACGCTAGTCTAATAAAACACTTTAACACTGAGACAATGTTTTTAGCTGTGTATTCTTGAAGGGTTTTCACTTTTTCTGTCATTAGAGATCACATGCACCAGTCAGAAATAACCATGAACACCATTCGACATGGTCACAGTACTTCTCAACCACAAGAGGGCCAGCAAAGAATCTAAAGAAAAACAATAGTCTGAGGTTTTCCACCTGGTGGCAAAGTCCCTGGCTCACAATCTGATGAGAACTCACCCAACAACCTGCAAAACCCGAGGGTCGGTTTTGAAAATTTCCCAGAACAAAATACCCTGAGACTTTCTCAGAAATTCTCTGCCTGTGTCCTGAAAAGCTGTTTTTGATCAAACTGTTTTTTTTTTGTTGTTGTTGTTGTTGTTGATGTGTGGCGATCGTGAGACAAAAATCATTAACTGACTCAGGCTCATGTGGAGTCCTCACAGCCCCTAAACCAGATACAACAACATTTATCACTAAAACTGAAACTTTCTGGAGCCACCCTTTCTCCATGCACCAATCTCCACTGAACATCTACCAAGAGATTTCCACCCTACAAGGTTTTATCTTTCCCTTACGGATAAGATACAAAGCTGAGGAAGAGTAGCCTAAAACGTCTGCCACGAGCCTCCAGCTTTCATCTGCAATCCATGTTCTGCTCTGTTTTAAACCTGCTGGCAGAGCTGCACTAGGAACTGAACAGTTCTACACAAACAGATTCTGAAATAATTATTAATATTAAATATGTTGTTGTACAAGGAGTCATTAATGCAGAGTCAGTTTGGCTGATGTCAAAGATGTCATATACATCTTTAGAGCTATTTTCTTGCAGTTTAATAACTCAAGTGTTCAACAAACTTTTTACAGTGTCTTTTCTCTAACATGAATGCCATCAAAATTCTTGTCATGGTCTGTACATGAAGGTGCAGAATATCAGAAACTTAGATCTGTGAAGTTTGGACAAATCGAAGGAGTCCATCTGCATACTAACATAAAATAACTTTTTATTTTTCATGTGTGCTGTTCTAAGTGACAACCATTGCAAGATATAATAATTTTACTAACCTAAACATTCAGGTCACTACACAGTCTGCATAACTGTGATGGCACCAGCCCGACTAAAACTCTAAAGCACCTTGTTATCTTAACTCTGTTCTCTGTAAATAATTCATCAGACACACCTCCCCTCTTCAGCTCTGGAAACCCAAAGAAGTGGAACTAGAAGCTTAATGGGCTTAAAGACTAGAACAACACATCGAGGAGAAAACTTTTCAGGGAACATGAGGACAGATCATTTCCCTTAAAACCTACAAAATAATCATCTTTCAGCTCAGGAAATAAATTGAGGCTAACTGAGCAGGTGCTGCCTTATTTGCATTCCTTCACTTTACCTGTGCAAAATTAATACGGTGAGATGTTGCAGATGGTGCCACCAAGTCAGAAAAAAAAGAAAGCATAATATTAACTTTGAAGTGACAAGTTTTTGATTAGCTGTGAGTTTTAGTTCATTTTAATGACTGAAAGTAAACTTTTGAGAGGGGCAAGTTGACCTGAGGCCAAAATGGCAGCCCTGCCCTCATTTTCTGACAAGACCTCAGCAGTGAGCAGAGATAAACCAAATCCCTGGAGGGACCCAGAGGAAGAACCAACACAAATAACCACAGCAACAATACAAAGATTTGCAAGAGCTACAGCGTGCCCTGGGCATTGTCTGGCTTTAGTTAGCTACTGCTTCTTTTGAAACTGCTTCTTGTGTGTGGATGACATTTCCTAGAACAGAGAAGAGGGAAAACACTTCAAATATTTCTCAAAAGTTTCCCATCCTCTCCTTTTGTTGAAACTTTAAATCTCCAGCTCCCCCCGGGAAGAAAAAGGACTGATAGAAGAAAGTAGGAAACAGAGAAGAGATTCGGACCAGAGCTAAGGAAAGATGAGAGGAGGAGTGGATGAACCATCAAGATGCTGTAAACGAAGACCAGAGATGGACACTGAGAGGAAAGAAAAAGCCTGGTGGCTCAAAAATGTGAGTTATATGTTCTTTTGAAGTGGTAAAGAAACCCCTCTATGGCATGATGACAAGTCATGTGCTCATTCATCTGCTCTCACAAAAGGAACTCCATACTCATGATGTCATTGTACAAATGCGAAGTCTATCACTTACAGATAGGCACAGTTCCTAAACTAAGAAGTAATTCAGCAAGTGAGCAATAACCGTGTGATTGTGTGCAGCTGGTGTTTGAAGTCGATGTCCAGGCATCACGTTGTGGTATTTAGTTTGAGAATGTTCTGATGGTTCCCCATAAGGACTGATTTTTCATGCAATAAAAAAAACTGTTCAGTCCAAACTTATCAAGTCATGTCATCAGTTACATTTATTTTAAAGTATTATTTATGTGTCATTTGATCAATGTTAAACATATATTTAGGAGTCTTTAATAGAGAGAAGTGCAGAAGAAGACCTTCAGAAGGAAACTCTCCAGTAATACTGTAATCTTTCAGTTTTACACTTCATTATTTTATATTTGTTCAAATGTATTTGGTATAACGTGATCCAAGTTTTTTATTTATAAAACCATACTTATAAATCAAAATATTAATTTTCGACTCATACATACAATATATTGTTTCTCCAATTATGTATGATACCTGGAAATATATATTGGATTTTTAAAAACTTTGTTGTGCTGGATAAAAACTAAAAGGTATTACATTTGTTGAAATATGAATCATAATGGAAGTCATGAATGGCTGCAGATGAAGTTTTCTGCCTGTCTGAAAATGACACATGGAAACTGCATATGGAGACACAGTTTCTGTTCTTATTTGTACTTAGATTGCCAAACTAACTATTCAGAGCTACCCTGTATTTGTGTATGTGTATGTGTTGGTTGCCCTGCCTGAACCCAACACTCCCTCCCTTTGCATGCTGGCGTTGACCAAGCCAGAGACACTTGTCCCTCTGTCCACTGTGTACGGGTTTGTGTATGCGTGTGTGTTGCCAGTACTGGAACAGGGATAGAGCCACATGTCATTAGACACTGAGCCAGTTTGTGTTCGGAAAACTGTTACTGCATCACCACACCAGCTGTGCCTCGGCAAGATGATGATGAGGATGATGGTGATGTCAACTGAATGATTTAACGAAAGAGACCAAAAAACACCAGATACACATGTTTGTGATTTCCAAAGCTCTGAAATGAGCTGGACTGCAGACTTTGATATCCACACCATGTGTGCTATTTTAGTCTTTTGATGCACTCTGTTAAATAAAGGTCCGTACACTTGTAATGATTTTTTTTTTACTTCTGGGATCATTTTTCATGTTATTTCTGTGAAAGTTTATCTGGGTTTTTGCTGCAGCCTATAAAATAAAAATTCAAAACACTAAAATGGAGCAGAAAAAAAATGTGAACAAACCAAACTGTCTTGAAAATGTTCTATTTCAAACTTAGAATTGGGGCATTTAAAGGTGAAATGTGTGACTGCAGTGTGACTGAAAGGAGTAAAAACTACTTTACTTGATTACCTTGCCATCAGAGCATTGATCTGAATGATTAATGTTGAATAATGAATAATGTTGTATAGCCCATTTTGTAAGTCAGTCGACTCCCAAAGCGTTTCATAGTACAGTTTTGTCATTCACTCACATGTTTGATGGTGATAAACTACATATTTATTCACCACCAAACAGGCAAAGCAGGTGAAGTGTCTTGCTCAAGGACACAATGGAAAAAGCAACTTTTCCGGATGAAGCAGAGTTTTGACCAGTGAACCAGTGACCCTCTGGGTATCAGATGACCTGCTCTAATACCTGAACTACTACTGCTGCCCCCGATCACATGGAGTGACCATCAAATTTGTTTTTGAAAATTGCTGAACTGATGTTAAATCAAAAGACGTTAAAGGCTTTCTGTTTCCAGTAGAGACGTATCCAGTGCGTTAGATTAGACATATTTTTACAATATCAGAGATGTGAATACAATAGCCTGATTAATATTGTGCAGGTAATTGTTTAATGACTTGAAAAAAACTTGCAACACATTATCAAATAATATCCTTGAATGTAGCAAAATGAGAACATCACATTATAACATGCACATTGTTCTAGTTTTTTCAGCCTATTTTCATGAATATGCTATAAATAAAAAATGTGCTCTTTTCAATTAAAAAATGGTTAAAAGGATCACAGTCGCTGCAGGTTTATTTAAGGCACCAAAAGCACTCCTGCAGTTGGTTACTTTAGCTGCAGTGTTTCAGAGCAGCAACTCAGAATGTTTACTCTAGCTGCTCAGATGCTGCAAAAGCTGCTTGTGTTTAGCCTCCCCTTTATTCTCCTGTCACCCTGCCATATGCGATACTTTTCATTAGACAGTGTGCCAAAGTGTGAACTTTCATCAGGGGTGGGAGACATGAGAGTGTTTGTTTGCTGTATCTTAAAAACTGATATTAACAAGACAATAAGCGAAAACATGCCGCATGCCTTTAATTTACACCATAAACACTATAATTCAGTGCACCTGTCCATGTTTTTGTTGTTTGTTAAATTTTTATTTGTTATTTTTTTATGGAAATACAGTATATGTAGAAAAAACTGTGCAAGCCAACCAGTGTGACTGTTCTGACCTAACCTGTAACAGAAATCTGTTTAAAAACGTCACAAGGAAAACGATGAAAAATAAGAGGATCATTCACACCAGAAGTTGATGTGTTTGTCAACAAAAAACAATATACTGTATATTATGGGGGACAATCAAGCACAGAGAGCCTGAGGAACCAGATAAACTGAGCTACCAAGTTAACAAATACACACAGAGAGAGTTGTGTAGTATAAATATGCACAAACACAAGCACACAAACTCTGTGTGGGAGGGAATCAATGAAAACAAAGCAAAACTGAAACACACCATAAACAAGAACACAAAACATGTCAGAATATCTCCACTTTTATAGCTGGACTGCTGTGTCACAGCGGACACAATGATGAGCCTTCGCAATGAAAACTGGCTCTTTACTCACAAGCTTAGAGACAAAAACTCCACTCGAACAATCATTCAGAAAATGTGCAACATTTATCAGCTGGAACCTGAATGATCGTGTTTGACTTTTAGCTTCTCTGGAAGAAATACTTCCTAAAGATGAACTGGATTCTGAACTTCAGTTCCATCATACAACATGTTCTTCTATCAATTATATGTATAGCTGTATCGATGTAATGTAAATAACTTGTTTCACTTTGCTATTACAATAAATCCTTATTCAGATCATATAATATTTGGCCATAAACAGTTGACTCCTAGATTTGTTCAAGCCATAATAAAAATTGCTTCCAAAAACTAACTTTTATATTTGCTGTATGCTAAATTTATGTATGTAATCAAAAACTTTTCACCTGGATTTAATGATGTTTAAAAATGTTTAATGGCATGTTTGAGGTTAAAAATTGAAGAAAATTTTGTGTTGACTGTACACTCACACAACACACTCAAAAATGGGTCTTTAGATGAACTTAAATTATTTTATGGCAGTTTTTCCAACCAAAAAATATGCTTTGTGCGCAAATTGTGTATGTATTTTCTGGTGGAAAAACAGCCCTTGAAATAATTTAAGTTCATCTAATGAGACATTTTTTTGAGTGCAGCTTGCTCTAATCATAAGCTTAAATAAGTCAAACAAAAGTGATGCAAGCCACATGGCTTCTATGTGAAAATTCCAGTGGAGTCTATATGTAGTTCTTCATAAGAACAGTGATTAATTACTGAACCTGCAGTTGTTTCTGAACTCAAAGCCTTCCCTTTTCCAAGTCTCTGAATCTTCTCCCTTTCTTTTATTTTATGTGCCCTTATTTGCAACCTTATTTTGCTTCTTTCTTCATTTTTCCACATTCACTTATTTATTTTACTGAAGAACAAAAGATTTCACATTGCAAAAATCTCCTTTTCTTTTTTATTTTTTACAATGGAGATTCATTATACTACCCCTTTTGTCTCCAGTCTCCGTCTTTGGCACGTCCTACCTGTATTCCTTTGGGGGACAAAAAAATGCTGTGTGGATAGATAATTCTGGAAACTAACAATGTGACATTTCCTTCGCCTGTGCCCACACGCAGACATACACACACCTATACCCTGAGTGTATAAAACATGCCATTTCAGCAAAGTGCTGCCCATATTTATTAGCCACTTAGAAAGCTCTGTTGAAATGAATCAAAGTAAACTGCTTACACATAATCTTGTCACCTGCAGAGTAAAATGTATCGAGTTTATTATGACATTACAAGTAAAAGAAGTGAAGTCCCGGCACAACAGATTGCACAGTATGTTTATATGTGTACTTTAATACCTATCAAGAACAATGCACAGTTAGTTTTTGTTGTTTTTTAGTGAATTCTTGCTCCTTCATGTTACTAATCCTACACAGAGAAGAATACGACATTATTTCTACATGAGGAATACAGCCTAACAAAATCTTCTATTACAATACAACCTAAATCCCCTTTTTCATGGCATCCAACAGAATTATACAATGTACTCTTTCACAGCAGTCATAACTCCTATGTGCATGTAAGCAAACACGTGCAAAACACAGACATAAGCCGAGGAGGTAAAAAGTTACAGCGGTGATTATAGTAATTATGGTTTCAGGTTTTGCATATTTCGCTCAGATGGACAGCTGTATTACCCGATAGTTTTACACAGAAAAGGAGGGTGAGGAAAAGAAAAAGGAAAAAAGTTACTGTTGGGGGTCGATGGAAAGAGGAAAAGAGAGGGGGTTAGACTGGCGTAGAACTGAGTGAAAAGACGAGAAAAACCAGCTGAAAACTAAAGGAGAACAAAAGCAGAAGAGCAGAAGGAGAGTAAAGAGGGTAACAAAAGAAGAAAGAATGCAGTGGAGAAAGATATGAAGAAGAGAAAGACTAATCCTACAGGCAGCTTCCCAACCACTACTCAGCTCATTGGCTCCCTCCTCCTCTTCTTACCATTATCAACCAGAAGAGTTCAATAGGCTCTTACAGTGAGTCTTTGTTTAATATCAAAAAGGAAACTGAATGTCAACCCCCCCCCCTTAAAATATTTGAAAATACGAAAAAACACTTTCTCTTTCTCTTAATCATAATCTACCTTTCCTCAATTACAAAATGCTGCTTCTTCTAAATTTGTCCCTCCTCCACCCTCTTCATCCTCCTTGTGTACACCCATAAAACAGAACCTTCTGAACAGGCTGGCACTTGAAACAAAAAGGTCTTGGGCCAGTCTCGTGCCTCCCCCGTGTCACGGCACGTTGTCTTCTGTCAATAGCAGCTTAATTACATATTCATGGTGACACAAATAAGACTCTCTTGCCCCCAATACACAAACAAGCCACAATGCCAAAACACCCAAAGCCCATCTGCTGGTCGTGTGTCTCCCCTCAAGGAATTCAGCTTTCAAAAAAGTGCAAACCTCTATCTAAAAAATAAGCGCTGTATTTATTTCTGTTTGTGACACCTGTTCAATGAAGGGAGTTCAAAAAGAATTTAGCACACTATGCGTTTAAAAGTGTAAAGAGGATACAAACGTCTCAAATTGGCAGCTTGTGTAAAGATCAAGTGCCATAAAAAAAATAAAAAATCTGGAGACACAGCAGACGGGCGCTTTGGCTCAAGTCCAAATAAAGTGTCAAAGACAGACATGGGAGGGGACCAGGGATTAAGATGAAGTGACAGAAGTTGTTGTTTCCACACATGAAGAGAAAAAAATAGTGCTTCTTCTAATCACACAACATGCTGCTTGTTGTTTTTGAAGCAAATAAACCAACCCGAGCTATTTACTGCAGGTTTTACGGCATCAAATAAAAGAAATATATAGACCATGAAAAGCCTATAAGCACCCGACTGTGGACAGAGGCGAGGCCTTGAAACAAAGATACAGGGTGAGATGTCAATGGAGAGCAGCTGGCATGGCATCGAGCTCCATTTCTCTACCTGTCTCCCCCCTTCTTCTCCTCCCTTTCTGTTCCATCTTCCTGCATTGGACTTGCATGTGTGTGTGTGTGTGGGTGGGTGGGTGGGTGTGGGAGTGTGTGTGTGGGTGTAGAGGCAAACATCCTCCTTCTGGCTGACTGATGAGTTTGGATGACCAAACACATGCACACAATAACAAAATGTCCCGCTGCTTGTGGGCCCAGTTCAGAAGCACAACAATATGTCCACTGTTCTGGCTGCTGTCTGAGTAAACAGCATAAATCTGGAAAAGAGAAAGACACAAGGAGTTGTGTGAAAACAGCAAAAGGAGGAAATATATTCTTTTTTCTTAATTTTTTGTTAAAGAGCTAAATGTGAGATACAACAGAGAGTGTCAGAGAAGGCAAATGGGGGGAGATGAAAGAGGGACAGAGGACATGAAAAAAAGAGCCAAAGAGAGAGAAATGAGGACAAGAGGCAAAAGAAGGCAACATGAGCTGATGGACAGCGGCATACAAAACTGCATTAAATGTAGAAAAAAACATACAAACTGGAATTTACAGTTACATAAAGTTAACCAAACATAACCAAGTTTTAATTTGTTTGTAATTCATCACAATTTTATTCAGAATTCTGTCATGCCCAGAAGGTCAAATTCTCTAATGTCTCCGACGAGTCTCAACTTAGATATCACAAGTTGCAAACCCTCCCAAAGTTTTGTGCACTTTCAGACTCACAGAAAATACATTTAGAAGTGTTCCATAGGAGTTATAAATGCCCTTTCTTGGTTTTCAGACTTGAGCACCATGAGGTTGAGGCTCTGCGACTCACGTGAAGCTACAGTGAACTCTTAAAGGTTTTGCGATGTCTCAAAAACTCCCTAATGAATTCTATTTCATTCTGTTCAATTTGCCACAACCAACCGCAGCCGAGTGAGATAATGGCTTGATGGGATAATATATGAATTCTTTTTTTCTCAATCTTTATAAAGGAGACAGTACACATTATCGGTTCTGCATCTATAATATAAATGTGTAAATTTGGCCATACAGGCCACACATTCCCCTCCAGTTCCTGGCAGGTTGATGGTGTGCATATAAATTATTTCCAGCATGTAGAAAATTGACTTCTAGGCAGTTTTGTAAAATTATTTCATGTGCACTGTAGTAAATTAAAAACATTCTGCATCCAGTAATGTTATTTTTTAATAATGTTTATGACCTTGTAGTCAGTTTATTACAATATTTCAGAGCATCTCTGACTGTAATTATCCTTCAGTGTAACATAATACCCCTTATGGTAAAGATAAAAACATTTAAATAGGCTCATATTTTTTTCCACAACAGGACTGCAAGAGACCAGTGGGAACTATATAGTAGGCCATTGATTGGGAACAAATGCTGTTTTCTCACTGCTTACCACCCCCCACCCCCCCGCACACTGAGATGCACACAGCTAAACTCAGACAAAAAGGCTGGAAATGAGAGCACCAAATGAGGCCTTTGGTTTCACACACCATGAAAAATTCATAATTCCAGATCTTTACATGAAACTCTAGATGGTATTACGCCCAGCAGCAGGAGAGGCTGGGAATCGGTTTCAGAGCGTTTAACTGTCTCTGTGCTTTTCTTGTTTCTAGCTGTCGATCCAGGAAAAAAACAAGCACAGTCCCAGACAAACGCACGCATCCCAGACAGGGATGCATTCTCATCCTGGATCCTGGGTTTTCCCCCCCTGCGAAAAATGATAGTAATTGGTGGAATGAGTGAAGCTACTCAGTTTGTCGAAGGAGCCTTTTGAAAATCGAGCTTCTTCAAAACAGGGATTTTATCTTCTGAAAAAGAAAAACATGTCTTCAAAGTTCTCTGCCGCTAGAAAAAAAACCTAAACAAAACAAAAGTTCAGGCTTTCGGTTCTTGAAATAGGTCTAACTATAATTGCTATGTGTTTGAGTAAACCACACAGAAATCGTACACAGCTTTAGGTGGCCGGGTCCAGGGTTTTCCGAGTCAAACATAAACTGTACCCTTTGAATGGATGAACAAGGCTACAGTCATGAAGGGGGGAAAGGACAGTGAAATCCATTCAGCAACTAAGAAGAAGACAGGACTGAAAAACAGAGACGCAGAAATGAAATGCCGGGTGAGGAAATGTCTCATCACCGGTCACGCTTTAAGTGAGAGTGTAAGAATTGGATGGATGAATGAGCAAGAAAAATATACATATTTTTCTTTTTTAAAAAGGCCATGAGGGTGAGGGAAATCTGCCATCTCTAGGCTGCTGCTAGCAGCAGGAGGCTCCTTTATAAAGAAGAACCCCAGACACAGTCAAAGACTTCCTTTCACACACTCTCATGAACGCCTGTCCGAGGGAACGGACACACACACACACACAGACAAGTGTGTTTTGTTATCCTTATGGGGACCGTCCATTGACTTCCATTGATTTTAGTAACTAGATTTATACCTAACCCAAACCCTTTTCCTAACCTTAACCATTACTGATCTATAACTAACCCTAAGACTAACTAAAACTCTATTCACACCATACCTATAAACCTAACCCCTAACCCTAAAAAGGGGAGTTCCCCTCATGGGGACCAGGCTTCGGTCCCCACAAGAACCCTCGGACCCCAGAAAGATAGTAAAAGTCAGGAAACTGGTCCTCAGGAGGTCAGAAATACAAACCCCCACACACACACACACACAACACATAATATAGACAAAATGCTGCATTGTTTTACTGCTGAAATATCTTGCTGAGTGAGTGTCGGTGTGTGCGTGTGCATGTATGTGTGTGTGTGTGTGTCAAACAGTCAGCTTGTCAAGTCCTAGTGGAGTGATCAAAGCTCGTACAAACCACCCAGAGAGATCTTTCCCTCTTCTTCCATTCAGCCTATATCCCCCTCCGCCTCTGATTGAGAAACACCATCAAACTTACCACATAAAACCTGCTCGACCAATTGCACTCTGCTGACTGGAGCAGCACGACCAATCAAAATGTCCAGCTTGGTTCCAATAATTCCTAACCGTCTCCCTACGAGCACTGAAGCCTGGATGGAAGCACTACACCATGAGACAGGATAAGAGCATAATGGGGGACAGCATGGGAGCTCTGGCAGCATCATCACACCGAATGTGTGCACATACGTACAAAAGCACTGAAACAAACGCCATGAGCGCTGCTGGAGTGCCATGATAGTGCCAAGTTCACACACAGATAGACACTCCACAGGAGCTCTCTGAGACAATCCCCAAACTGCCAAGTTCATGAACAAACAAAAACCCTCAAAGATACATCAGTGCACCAACACTCACCACATCCAGCTGTACAGTCTCACAAGCAGCAGTCCACATTTTTATTTTCATGCTGCTTTGACTTAAAATCTAGTTTATGTAGCTCAATAATACATACAGTTTAATGCGAAAGCCACTTCCAGAGATGAGACACTTAATATTTTTAACTTAATCAATCTGTACCTGATGGCATTCAAACATAGGTCACGTTAATGTTAATGTATAATTTATAGAAAACTGTGGCAGAAACACACATGGGGCATGTATATAATTTGCAGATATTTGGCTGTTAGACAGTAAATGAAGTGGGAGCTATCCTGACAGTTTTTCACAATAAAACGTCGTAATAAAAAAGGCACACGGTACTTTAAAAAAAAAAAAAAAAAAAAACACACTACCAGTGGATGGAAAGAGCAAAAATAGCCTTTTTACATACAAAAGCTTGGTGGGCAGTGTAATTGCTTTTTGGGAGATCATTTGCATTAAAAACAAAAAAAAAATGTTCTCAACTTGAGAACATTGTGAGATTTTTCTTACACTGAAATAATGTCACTGTCATCAATGCTGCTGGTGAGGTGATAAGGCACACAGCCACAGAAATTGGCTAATAATTATAGGAGTAGTTTCACGATAACTACAGCTCAGTTTGCCACAAAACTCAAATCAGGTTAACAGACTTTGTGTTTGAAAACAGAAGTGGATGGAAACAACTGACAATATTAATATACTTTTAGACAGCTCAAACTTTTTAATCTTGTTTAAGCTTGTCCGTTTGTTTGTTTTTACCTCCACCAGGAGGTTGTTTTCACCAGGGTTTGTCAGTTTGTCTCTGTTAGCATGATATGATAACTTGGAAAGTTATGGGTGGATTTTGATTAAATTTTCAGGGAATGTTAGAAATTGCCGAAGGAAGAATTGAGTAGATTTTGGGGGTGATCCGGATTACTGTCTAGATCCGGGAAATGTTTTTGTTTTTATATATATAAGGCTGTTTTTAACATATTTACATGTAACTCTGCAATAAATGGTCAAGCTGCTTGATAAAAAAATAAATAAATAAAAAGATAAAATACAGACTCAGTTCCCAATAGGTTCTACAAGATACCGAGAACTGATCTAAATTGTTACAAAATTCCAGATACTATGACCCAAAACAGACAAAAATAGGGAACCTTTGGATTTTTTTAACACAAGAGAACAAATGATGATATAAACTTGCAACGATCTCTAAAAGATAATGGATAATGTACTGCTGCAGATTACACAAGTAAAACTATGGAGGAAGAACATTTGAACAGCGCCCCTTATGGACAGGTTAATATCCTCTCCTGTTATTGGATGGTGGTGACAAAGAATTGTATGCCTAGCACTAAGCAATCAGAATAGTCTGACTGAACTCAGAATGACCTCAGCTGATACTTCATATAGCCACTGTGATCGTAAGGACTTACTGAATTGAAGAAACGGGTGAGTAAGTAAAACAATTTCTAAAGCCAATTTGACAAGCAGTTTGGTATTAGCTTAAACTTATACAAACTTTTTAAGGATAATTTCATTGTCTAATAGTGGCCTATAGCTTTAAACCTACATAACCATCCAACTGAAATTTCAATAACACTAAAGAGTCCATTTCGTTTCAAATAAACTATCCCTTTAACTCAGTGTTTTTCAGTTCCAGTCCTCAAATTCCACCATCCAGCATGTTGTAGGTGTTTTCCTACTTTAACATAACTAATTTACACTCAATAAGCCAGTTAAACCAGTCATCAAATCAGGTGTGTTGAAGCAGGTAAACATCTAAACATGCAGGAATGAGGGACTTGAGAAACATTGATTTCATGTAAAGGAACTAATGATTTTTATATAGCCCCAGTTGCTTGTAGATGGGGCTTAGCTAGAAGGCGGTCACTGGAGCTGACCTAAGTGGATCTAAACTAACACTCCTCTGTCGTTATATGTGGCGTGTCAATGAACGCATGAGTATGTCTGCTTGTAAAGATTCGTACCACTGAAGCTTCTTTCTTTCAAAGTCAAGACAAAGACACAACGTTGCCTAATTAAATTACTTAAAGCATAAAAAAGAAGCGATGAGGGGTAAAATGACTTGGTGTTAACTTATTGTGTGAAGCATAAGTGGACTCAATATGCATTTAATAAAATAAATGAGGGTCTCAGTGGCTCATCATTAGCAGCACCAACATCATTTTCCCAAATACCAACATTTTAAGGATCATTAGCTACAAACACCAAACTTGGCTATTAAACTAACCAAACCACATATTTCACAGTGAAATATAAAAAGAACTGGACGCAAGAACTGGCAGTGTGATGCAATGACGAAGGGCACAGTCATTTGATTAGAGCAAATGTTTGTGTTTCTCAATCAGCATCAGTTGAATTTTACTTTGGCTCAGGAAGAGGATCCACTTTCTACGCAACAGCCTCATACAACTGACTTACATTAGTGCGCTGTGCTCCATTCAGTAGGGAACAACTAACGAGTGACTCTTTGCTCACAACTTCAGAGACGAGTTGTTTGGAACCACAGAATGAAACACACAAACATAACAGGCGAGCAGGAGGAGGAAAACCAGTAAAATGTATCTAAATACAAAAAAAAAATGACAGAATGAGAGAAAAGCTGCATTTTTTCAGGAGTGTGTCATCAGCCACAAACACAAACACAGTAAGAGTCCTAATTATCTGATTTCTCCACTAAAGTCAAATTAGGCTGCATATCAGTGCCAGGATGCCATTTATCAGAGGCGGAGGAAACCCTACTCAAAATGTGTCCCTAATTTGCAGTTTATCGATTTACCAGTGAGCCAATAAAATAAATAAATAAAAAAACAGTTATAATGAATATTGGAGGTAGTTGCTGAAATGTTGCTCCCTAAGGCAACAAGAGGAAGGTAGCTGCAGCTTCATGTCCAATTACTTCCCAAATTCAGCACAAAAGCCCTGGGCCAATTTGGAATGTCAATACTAATTTATAGACTACATCCTGGTGTAGTCCACGCAAATTACTGTGTGTTTTTCTTTAACAGCTTCACAAGGAGAATATTACTTATTAAATAATTCTATTAAAGCAAAGGCAATAAAAATACAATATGATAAGGTCAAACTTTAGACGGAGTAAATGTGGTGAATTAAACAGCTTAACAAGAACCAATTTGACTAATAATTCTTTCTATGAATATTAACAAGGCACGATTTTTCCCTGATAAGGTCAGTGTGAAAGGGTGAAATATGCCCCTCCTTTTTAAAAACACTATATCACTGAAGCCAAATTGCCCACAGTATAAATAAAACGTCTCAACAGGAGAAAGTTTATGCGTTTGCTTCGTTCACTCTCCAACACCAGCCTTCGCTGGTGAAATATCACTTCAATATCTCTCTTATGCTTCACTTGGGGGAGAGTCAGTGGACACAGCTGTAATATAACTACAGACTAATTTTCCCGAACGTTTTCTTATCATGGTGGGCTTCTTTAGGGAGCTCCAATCATTTAATTAAATCTAATAATCATAATATGTTAAACTGCTAATTCTTTGTCTGTATTCCGTTAGATGTTTATTCTGACATCCTCTCTGTGTTTTATTGGGGCATCTGTAGTTGCCTTTACGGGCTTCAGGATCAGTTTTCCAATCGCAGCCAGCGGAGCGTCGCCTGTGTGCGTTTTGCAAAGTGCTCCGCTGTAACATCCGTAGACTGACCGTGAAGTCAGTTGCTGCCTTTCAGAGAGTTTGTGCCGCATTTAGCAGCTGGCTTGGTGAAGGTTTGTTCGTTTCACTTAAATACATCCAAAAAGATAATCAGCACAACCTTCAAATCTCCTCAAGTCTTCTCGTTCGAGTTTGGGGGCGGTATCATTTAATGTCGGTAAAATTAAGTCGAGAGCATTTTTTTATTTAATTTTATTTTCCTTTCTTAAAACACTTTCTAATATTGAGCTATTTAAAAATGTGCTGTACATTATGTGCTTTAGTTTGATGAGCAACATTTAAGCAAGAAAGAGTGTGGAGTGGTTCAAACATCTCAAGATGCTGACCCTGTACCACCTACTCATCAAGTCCATTTAAGATGAAAAATAAGTGGTCCCTCCTCGGCAGGAGATACTTTCGCCTCTCAGTCATGGTATGTTAGTACATTAATGAATTTCTGCGATGAAGCAGATTTTTATTTGTATCCTTGTAAATCTGTAGTTTTTATTGTTTGACTGTAGCTGCAGCACAAAAAGAAGCTCATGCTGGGATTAACAAAAATCCATCCATCTATCTATCTAGACATGTGTGTGTGTGTGAGAGTTAAGTCCGTCAGTTTTACACATGGACGGTATAGTGACAGCCTTTGAAAACAGACGCGCTTTTCTGCCGTCTTACCTTGAGTGACTCCCGGGTGTGCGAGCACCAGGAGAACCAGGATCCCCGGCGAGGCGCACATTCTCACCAAGCTGGAAGCCCCGAGCGCTACTCCACTTCTCAGTCCACTTTTACCCATGACAGACACGGCGTAATACACATGAACGCACAAAACTCCTCCGTCCACGGTGGGGGAAATAAGAACCCCCACCTTCCCCCCAGCACAAGATCTGCTAATGAAGTCCAAAACCTGGGGCGTGGGTGCAAAACCTCTAGTTCCAGTAATGTGTCCTTCTCTCAGAGCGCTGGTTTAAACTGCGGTAGAGGTGGTGGGAATAGCAGCCAAGTCCCGTCACTCGTGTCAGCGGCACTGCTGCTTCGCCACTGCTCTCCGCTCTCCTCTCCGCGCGCTCTCCTCTCAGCCACGCACTCCGTTAAAGCAGAGAGAGAGAAATGCCACCGCCCTCTGGCTACCAAACGAGACTCCCAAGTTTCTGCCTCTTTCCTTTGACCGCTTCTCTCGTTCCCTTCGGTCCTACTTCATTAATACACCCAAAAATTAGAATGATAGACATTTATTGTTTCGGGGTTTTTACATTCTGTTTCTAAGATGAGTATATAGCCTATACTCATAGCTGGATGCGTAATGGCTCCCACTTTCTCTCCAATAAAACGTCTATAAAATAAAGCGTTAACTTCTACCCTAAAACACATCAACTTTCACAGATTTTCATAAAACAACTATTATCACCGTGACGCTAATTGCTGTTTTTCTAAGCCAACTTTTCGCATGCGTGATATAGCTATACGAGTACATGCATCCCTGAGTGCTTTGATTGGAGCAGACTGATTTTTTCCGAAAGCTCACTGACTTATGTGTGCCCCCTCACGGCCACGCACGCTGAAGCTGCAGAGGACGTAACCTTTAGTGATATCTCAACGATGGAGTTTGGTTTCCTGCAGAGTAAAAGTAGACGGATGCAGCTACAGCACAAACGTGCATCATGGCTCACCGTGTACACGCTGATATTGGTGGTGCAGCCTAGACAGTACACAGCTTAAATTGTTGTCAGTTAAAGACACGATTCAGTTACATTTTTAATGATTAAGTGAAGGGAAAAATCTTATGTAAACATGAGCACAGCTCTTCATTAATTAACGGACTGCCTGTCAAGTTTTAAGAAATGTGACATTATGTCACTACTAAAATAAATATATTATTTTGAAAGTACATTTAAAAATATTAAAGGAACGAAAATAAGAAAAAAAAACAGACCCATTTTAAGCTAACATTTCTGTTTACACTGATTATTTAACATTTTTACTTTTCTTGGTATTGCACTCCATACAGTTCTCCTCATATGCATATAAAGTTGCCAAAAGTCCATTAGGGTACTTTGATGCAAATGATAAATGCTTAAATGACTGAGTAAACAAGCTCAATACATATCCAGTTGTGTGTCTATACGACTACACATGCACATACACACATATTCTCCTACAACTCCCATAACTCTCGACAGCATTGCTGCACAGTCATTTGAGCAGCAGCACAGCCTGGATCATGTATTGTAAATGGCAATAGTAAAATATGTGCTTGGTGCTATTTGTCAGGGCAGCAGCCCTGCAGCTCAGTGACTGCCACTGAAAGTAGCTGCTACCCACAGGGACCTGTAAAAGCCTTTTTATTCTGCCACTTTATTGGGAATGGGAAAGCAATAAGGTTCACAAGAAACATATGGCACACTTGGATATGGATCAGCACTCACACAAGTTATAGTCAGTGGCAATGGGACTTTCACAGGTCATTGTTGCAGCACAACACAAATTCTTAGTGTTGATTGTCAATGACTTAACATGGAAGTAGCAGTTTTATACATCACTAAACATTCCAACATATTCAGCAGAAATGCCTATGGCTGCATTTTAGGCTCACTTTCCATCCATCAATTTTATATGTGATTAAAATTAGGTCAAAATTAGCTATTTATCTGACCAATCAGCTGTTAACTGTCCACCTGTCCATCCGTTTGTCCATCCATCCATCCTTTCAAACCAACCAACAGAAAATGAAAAGACAAAACAGGACAGTTTCAATTTTCATTTGAAAAAAGTAATTGGAAGTTGTTGAGTTTGTGGATCTTCTCTGAGAGTCCCTTTTCTACAAGCTATACATTGGAACAAATGCTATGTAAAATTGACTTTATGTAGCCATAAGAATGAAAAAAAGACAGGAAAATACTTTTACTGAAAAAGAATAAAGAGGAAAAGAGGAAGAGGGGAAGTAGTGGAAGAGAAATAAGAAGAAACATGGAAAAATGAAAATAAATCATAGGTCTTTGTGAAAACTGGCACATTAAAATCTATTTCATTCAAATCCCAATATGCAGATCAGGTGTCAGAGTAAATGATTAGAACATTCATAGATGTTGACAGGTGAAACCTGTTTTATTTAAATCTCTAACATCAGAGCCTGCTGTTCTCTTTGCTATCAAACCATTTTATGTCATCATGTCAAGATATAAAGAAAGACCTTCACATGAAAGATATGAGTTACTATGTCTTGCAAAAAAATTGAAAAGATTTATCAGGTTTAATTTTTTTACCAAATAAGTCTAGAATGAAGAAAATCACCTACAATTTTAAGATATTTCAAGCAACTAACAGTATCTTGGACTGGAAGCCAGCAGTCTCCCTTTTAGACCTTTTATTGTAAAGTAACTCTCTGAGTGTTATTATCATAGAGAACTTGTACATATTAGACTTGTATAGAAGATTACTGTAGAAAAACTTTTATCTCACCGAAAAGAAAAGTAACACTTTTCTACATATAGAAAAATAGTCTGGTAACAGTTTGAATCGGAATATTTGACTAAAGGAAAATAACTTCATACCAATAATGAAAATAAAGAGTCATTGACGTGACCATTTTCACTCAGATAATTATACTGATTGAACTATTACTAACGCAAGTTATTTTCGATACACCATGCAAACATGAAACTTATGAAACACAACTAGAAGGCTTACATGTATCCAGTAAATAAAACTTCATGATTAGATAAAATTATCTGTTTCTAAACAGAAGTTAGTACTTTTCTGTGAAAGTAAACCAAAGTCAAAGAGTTGTGGGTGGCAGACACATGGTAATTCTTAAACAGGCCATTTCACACAAATTTCATGACTTTGTGGTTATTTCTGAAGTATTAACCTGTAATACGTGGCATCAGATCCCTTTTAAGCTTGCTGCGGGCGTTTGCAGCCTGTAATCTGAGTTTGTACAACTGCCGGTGGTGGTTTTATAACGGTTATCAATGACCGATCAGAAACAGTGCGTGGCAACAGGTGATTTAACATTATTCAGATCCTGGTGTAATTGGGAGAAATTTGGGAAGGGCACTGAAATTTGGGAGTCTCCCGGGAAAATCGGGAGAGTTGAAAGCCGTCTGACCTGAGTTAATTATTAGCGGTGGTCTGTGCACTGTTAGAGAAACTTCATGTTGGAAAAGTGGGGGGACGTCCCACCAACATTGAATGGTTTTGACGCCCATGCTGTAATATGAAACATTTTATATCTAAAAAATGTTAGGAAACACCGATTTATAGCCCTTTCAATCTGTCAGCGTGAAGATTCGCCTGGCTTTGACTGCAACTCATTAAAAGTGGGATATGGAATATTTTCATTAAAAGCTATATTTTTAACAAAATAATGTCTCCACCGGGTGTTTAGAGGGTTGTAGAATGAAAATACAGCATTTTCTTTAAAAATTATATTTAAAGTAAAATATTATAAAATATTAATTTTGATGGGCACGACGTTGGCATTTTGTTTACATCTCACAGCCAATAGCTGGCAAAGCAGCGGGCACCATTTTGAGTTGCCTAATACTGTAAATAATCCAGCACAGCGAGTCTGGTGCTGAGAAGTCTGCAGGTCAAGCAGCTGGAAGCACCGGGGACATGTGGTGATTATATGGCTTATTTGCTTGCCATAGATGATTCCCCTGGGGTTTCCCATGTGACGAGCAAGTTCTGTGTGGAAACTTTTTTATTAGCTGCTAGCTAACACGTAGCTGCAGCATGTCATTGAAGTGGGGCATCTCAGGGCTCCGTGTTTGACTTGAGGACACACCACGGAGGATTATTTATTTATTTTGTTTTGCTGCTTGTATAAGTGAGGTGTGTGAGGAGGACAGAAGATCTTAGGAGGGACTGCAGGAAGTTTTAGTTTGCTCTGAGAAGAGCAGCGGGACAACTATGATCTCTTTGCCATGGACTGAATCGATGATTAAGCTAAAAACAGGTAGGAACTGTTTTTATCAGAATCAGTGATCAGCGGGGCTGGAGAACATGATTAGTAAGCTGAACTCATGATATTTTATTGTCCTGCTCGGATCAGAGATCCGAGTGGGTTTGGTGAGGAATATTGGTCGACCTCAGCATCGGAATGCGCGGGGGGGAAGGGTTAACGAGCCTGGCACCCAGATGGCTGAAGGCTTTATGCTGTTGTTGTTGTTGTTGTAGTGTCCATGTTCCATATTCCACCTTTAAAATTTCTTGTGCAAATTTGCTGGACTCAGATTGGCTAACAAACTGGCCTATGAGAGCAAGGCTTCTTGTTTCCTCCCCCGTTGTGCATGGCAACAACGCACCGAGTATCTTCCGGTTTTATACGTGTTTATGCTAACCATTTTTAGCCAGCAGCATGCTAGGAGTGGTTTCAACTGCAGGAGCCGATGAATACTAATGAGCAAAGGAGTTGTGACGAAACAACTACAGGCCGTTCGAACTTGGGAGAACTCTGGTTTTAGAGTTCAAGTGTCTGGGTGTCTTATTGGTGATGTCAGAAGAAGGGTACACTGATGGATTGAGAATTCCTATGCAGTGAATAGGGTGTTCCTCCCTCAATAGTTTGTTTATATTTCAACTATCAACTATAGTTTATATCTGATCAAGACAAAAAAGTTTCCAAATTCAAGAGGCCAAAGCATGCTTCTACCATTAGGTGTCTGGGTTCTTAAAGATACGGTGAAGAGCTCAGTCAGCTCAGTCTTTAGGGGATATCTCAGTTCAGAGTAGAGCTGCTGCTCCTCATTGAGAGCGGTTTAGGCATCTCATTAGATAGCCTCCTGGTCACCTCTAAATGTTTTCTGGGCCTGTGCAACTGAAAAGTGGACATTAGGCGGAACCAAAAAGTGCTAGAGGGATTTTAACATCCTCTTTGACTTTGCAACACCTTGGGACCCAATCCAAGAGAAGCTAGAAGGTGCAAATAGAAGCAGAACACTCGGATTGCCCTCTTGGACTTGTTACCACTGTGACCCAACTTTGAATAAGCCGAAGAGGAATGATTGATCAATAGATCGATAGATAGTTCTAGAACGATAGAGAGAGACAGGCAGACAACCAGCTCCCACACACCCATATAGTGGTACCTGTAGAGGTTTATTTAACTCACTGTCATAAGCACCATTGTCTGTGTTCTTTCTATTGCACGTTACAACAGAGAACAGGGCCCCATGAGGGTGACTTGGTTTAATCTCTTTAAGCCGTTACATAATGGCCCCAAGTTCATGTTTTAATCAGCAAATAGATGACTGTGCCCAGGGACGAATAATCACATCTATAACTTTCTAATCTAATATCCAGCTACATTCAAGTGGATTAGAGAGGGATGTCGAGGGAGAGGGGGGCACAGGTGTTACACCTAGATGTGAGTGTTTGAAAGGGGATTTATTTGTGTGTGTGTGTTTTGAGATAGAGAAAATGGGATTGAAAAATTGCTTCTGTTTTGAGTTTGTGCACATGTATTTGCTAACCGTCAATTGTAAAAACACAACATCCATAATGTCACATCTTTGAAGTTGCCTCTGATTGTAGCTGTTTTGCTGGTGGATTGGTGATGAGTACTGACAATCTCATTCCCTAGATGGCTTTGTATCACCCACCCTGAATCCTGCATGGCTTCGACCTCACCAAGGGAATTTATAAAAGTGATTCAAGAAATCCATTCAGAAAGGACAGAGCGAAAACAGACAGACATTGAGATATTGGATCAGACTCATCAAACTGAAGTGCTTCCTGAGACAAACAGATTATTGCTACCTGTAATCTGTGCTATGATCAAAAAATGTGAACATTATAGAACATCTTCTTTTTTAAAGTGGAAGTTAGATTTTTGAACTTGATCTTCAGCATTGTATGACACAGTCCATCTTATTCGGTTACTTTTTAAATTAACTCAAAGGCCAAAACAATCCTTTAAGTTCACTAAACAGGGGAAAAGTCACACCATCTGAAATATGGTGACTTTTAATATAAAATAGGGAGAGAAGGCCAAAAGCAAGCAAGTGACAAACAAACAACAAATGTGTTTTTTATGGAAGAATGTGACTCTTGTTAGTCAAGGACATGATGGAAAGTGATGTTGCAATGTAGATTAGTGCCAGGTTAAGAACCTTTACATATCCTTGAACACTGTTCTTTTTCAAATTCAAGTTTTTTTTTTCCTTCAGCGGTACCAAGAAACAATGTAGCAGGCTTCAGATGAATGACCTTTATTCAACAACATTACAGTAAAATGCTATTAAAAGAATTAAGATAAATACTGTATACAGCACAACTAACCATCTATACATTTATCATCAAATTCAGGCTTTATGTTTCACCATAGAGATAGAGATGGGCAGTTGTACATAGGAATCCACATCCCTGCTTCTGGATTCTGTTACATTATATATTCATCTATATGCCATGCCCACGTGTCTCTGTGCAGGGTCACAAGGACCTGGTGCTCATCTTTAACGGTCTTTGGGTGAAAGGCAAAGTAAATCCTGGATGGGTGACAAGTCCATCGCAGGGCCATAAATATATAAACAACTATTCACTCTCACAGATTGTTTGATCTGCTTGAGGAAACCAGAGAACCTGGAGGAAACCCACTCACAAATGGGAGAAACATCCATGCAAAATAAAGTCCCAGCTGAGGGTCAAATGCAAAGCGTTGTTGCTGCAAAGCAACAGCACCAACTGTGCCACAGTTGAGCCCTCAATTCAATTAGCTGCAGTAAAAAAACAAAAAAACAAAGCAATAACAGCAGCAGTCTGGGGGTGATCTCGCAATCAAGACTTCACAAATCCTGTGACTTTACTTGTTTATATTAAAAAAAAGAATATATATACTTTATTGCAGCCAAGTAAGAAGACAAAGTTAACATAGACAATACATCATTGGAATCCCACTGTGAATGAGCTGCCAGCTAATGCATCAAAAATTGCTTTTTTCTTGCATCAACACATGACACTCATCTCCATATATCTGTTTAAAAGTATCATAAAAATGCTCCTTTGGCTGTTAAATACATTCAGAACAAAGTTATTTTGTCTGGAAAACAAAGAACAATGGAGAGCTTGATTATATTTGAATCTATTTTTTGTATAATAGTTATGTTGGGCCACTGTACAAAATGTTGCTGATGGCAATGTCCATAGTGACCATTAACAAATGCTCTATTAATCCCCAAAGAGAAATTAAATGTTGAAGTAATTCATGTTTACAGTTTCTTCAGAGTCACCATAGATGGATTAAGCTTTGGGCTGGAGGGATCTCCTGTCATGGTTTGTGTTGCAGAGAATCTGAAGAACCTTCAGACTGAAGACACTCAGTTGTTGAGTTACTGTGTTGTGAAGAGGATGCTGAGAGTTTCCCGTGATGTTCTTCATTTTAAGACGCAACCTTCTTTGGACAATCAACTCAAGAGGTTTCAGATCAGTCCACAGAACAGACCCAGCCTTCTTTATCTGTTTGTTCAGCTCCTTCTCTATAACTTGATGGTGTGGCTCCCCCAATAGGTGACTGCAAATGCAATTATACTTTGCACAAGAGACAGAGAGATATGCAACACCTTGCTGTCAACACTGAAGGACCTCAAGAAGTCCAGTCTGCTCTGTGCCTTCCCAAAAACAACATCACTGTTGTGTCTCTAGTTCAGTCTGTTGTTCTGGTTAACGCTGAGGTTTTTATACAGCAGTTCTTCTTATATGATGGAAATAATATTTGATATATTGTTACTCCTCCTACAATATAAAAATATCTCCTTTGCCTTAAAGGATACAAGTGTGATTTAAGCCCAACAATCACCCCATAAATAGAGAAAGAAATGTTTATAGTCCACATTTTAAATTATTATTTAACTCATTCTAAACTGCTTAAAAGCTCAGAACCTTTAATTTGAAATGATGATATTTATATATAATTCCAAATTAATCACAAATAAGTTAACAAATTAATTAAATAATCAATATAAGGTATGGTTCTTTGGTACAAACAATTTAACTTTCTAGTTGTTACAATATGCTGAAAACTGGTCTAATGAGCAAACAGTCCCCAAGCTCCAAGTCTCAGTTTTACTTAATCTTTTTTTTTTCTTTTAATTAATGCCAAAACCCATAACATTTAACTGTGCATGTTCAATTAAAGGAATATTTAAATTGCTGTGTTAAAGCTCTCTTACACTAAATAACTTTTCAAAGGGGTTAATTAGACTTTTAAATGTTGACAACTTATTGCTTTTGTTAAACTAATCAAAGAAAAAATATGTCTATAGTTATATACAGTATAACTTCTAAGCTAAAAAAAAAAAACCCAGTAAGCGCAGAAATATCAGTAGGCTGAATTTACTGTGTCAAGAATAAACTCTACATGTGAAGCTACATTAAAATACATGTTTGTGAACCCAAGGTAAAATTAAAGCATAAAAGCAATGAAAAAAATATTGAAGATAGATAATAAATTCCAGACAAAGCAAGCCTAAGGATGTACAATACTCGACAGGGTCACTTGTGGGGGTAAAATGACATCGGAGGAAGATTTCATGCTATTACTTCCTTTTTCTAAATTTCCCCGGGGAAACACTTTTCCACCAGTGGCGATTTTAGGCATGTCAGTGCATGTAGGAGGATACATAAATGATAGATCATTACGATCAGCATGATCAGTTGTTTGAAAATATTAGCCCATTGAATAAATGGATAGTCCAGCAATGTCATAAGTTTTCATATCTATATGTAATATATTTTACATATTTTTATGGTTTCGGTAGAATTAAATTCCCTCAGAACTTTACATCTGAATGCATCCAAAGTGCTACCTTTGCTGCTTGTGATATTTACACTTGTATGCTGATCTATAGAATTCCATGTAAATAACTATACAGTGTAAAATTGAAAATGATGACAAGTTTATAAAATAGCATTGGTATTGCCAGTTTTGAAAATTTGGCAACAGTACACATTGGTCTTTGTTGGACTCAGAGTAGCCATTAGCTCCTCAGTCCTGCTGAACATAAACAATATTTTTCTGAATAGAGGCTGTTCAAGAAGCCATCTACAAATCTTAAGACAGTACTTATTTATAACTTTAACATATTTACACACTTCAAAACAGCCAGAATTTCCCCTATATATCTGGACTACACATGNATGACACATTGTTCAGGACAAGAGCCACTGTCAGCTGGTCACTGAGGCCTGAGCACCCCTGTACAGAACTCTTCTTATAGGCAATATTGGGTTTAAGTCACCCAAAGTGCCACTTGTGAGAGAGGATGTTTTTCTTAAAGAGTGCCCCCCATGAAGTCCCATCACCCTGCTTGTTAATATATCATAGCCTTGAGCCCATCAGCTGGAAACAGTTATCAAATTAACCTTCAAAAAATGTGCTAATTGTACGGGTTCAAGCAAAAACAATAAAGCACTGGAGGCCATGACAGATGCAGATGTACTCTATCAGCCAGTAACAGATAACACTTAATTTCCTTCCTGTTTCTAGGTGTTAGTGTCCTGACAATCAGGCCAAGTGCTTTTTGATTAGCTCATTATTAATTCATGCACATTCCCAGAACCTCAAATCACACTTAATTACAACTGCACTTCCAGCAGTGACCAATATTGATGTGATTAATGAATTAGGAGTTTGCTGCTGCAGTATCCTCTCCATGATTGAAAAGAACAGGGGGAGAAAATTAATAATTCTTGAATATTAATGAAAAAGCTGACTGAGCTGATAAGAGACAAGAGGGAGGAGGAGGAAGACTGAGTGAGATCATTTTTTGTTTATGGTTCAATGTGTGCAATTCTTTAATGACTTGGTAAACAAAAAGCTAGAATAAAGCATTTTGTTTTGTTGCAGAGATGTAAAACAACTAATTGGAAAATACTAGACTAGGCCACAAAACATATCTGCAAGTTTATCAGTTATGTTGCATGAATTTGTCAAATTTATATTTAAACTTCATGAAACTTCACAGCCACGTGTCTTTTGGTCCCAAGTCACAACACAAGAAGAACTGGCAGGAGGTAAAAAGGTATACAATAGTTTATTGAATTTAAATCTTATAGATATAATATAGCAGAAGTACTCAAGAGATCAGGAGGGAAAGAGAATCGAGTTATTTCCTGTTCAAAAGGTGAGTTTGTAGATTTTTATACAAATGTGGGAAGATAAGATTTGCCGGTCATTTCTTTCACTTTCGGTATTTGAGGAAAGTTAGCAGTTCTGAGGGTTCAAGGAGAGGAGGTACTGTAGGAGGAGAGGAGCAGCGGTGGGTGGAAAGTGAGCTGTAGTAATGGTGTGTTTGAACTGAAGCTCTGAATTGTGCACCAAGCAGGAAGAGTGCTTTGAGATGAAGACTCGAAGACTCTCAGAAATCATCTGGTCATTGACAACTGAAGCCATGTTCTTAATTACAAATCTGATGATTTCTGCATGAATTGCCTCATTCATTTCTGTCCCACATGTTTAGTAGTTCAACAAAAAGCATATGGAGTAACAAGCAGAAAAAAAAAAAATAAAACAAAGAAATATTCAAAATGTTGAAACAAATGCAGTTATGACATGTCACGTTTTTTACATATACTTAAGTTTGGCATATATTTTATATACAATATAAAATCTGGCAGACTTTTTGTTTTGGTTATTTATTGGTGACTCTGGTGATTAAATTAGTAAAGTGATGTTGTTTGCCAGTTTGATGATATTTTGATTGAATGATAACAACAATAAGAATAAAAATAAATTAAGATTTTTTTCTGTCATATGTATAAAAAGCATAGAGATAACGTTAAAATCACTGGCTGACAACCTATAGTTTAATAATTTCGTACCTCCTAGTTTTTAGAACAGGGAACAATAATTAAATGTAAAGTCTCGAGAACAGAATCATTTTCCATCACAAATAAATGAAAAGCTTCAGCATTTCAATAACCTTCATTTTACCTTCACAAGCACTTAAGTAAGGTTGCACAGGTGAGTAGGATTTGCACAAGGTCTTTATGTGGGTAAAATTCACAGAATGAGTTTTAAGCAGATGGTTCTCAAACAGCAAGTACAAACACAGAAGACCATAAAAAAATCTCTAGCATTTTCCAGTAATGGTAGACTGAATAATCCTGTACTGGAGAAAGGTCTCAACCCTGTGTAAGAAACAGAGTTTGTTGAGACTTAATGAGGCGCAACAAGGTGCAGGATTGCCTTGAACCCAGGACAGCCAGAGCACCATCGCATGGTGCAACAAGGTACTGTTCACGTCTCAATAGGAAAGAAAGAAAGAAAAAAGACAAAGACGCAGGAAAGTAAACACTGGAACTGGACTGTGATTTGTAAAATACTTTTAAAAATTCATAAATAAAAGTCCAAGACAGAAAGTGCAGTAAAATCATGATTTTTATGTTTTAAACATTGTCAAGAGATCATTTCATATTTTACCCACCAATAAATAAAAACATTGAAAAAATCTCTAATATCACCAATACAAAAATCAATGACTAAATAAAAACATCTGAAACAAACAAGCCAACAAGATATTATTCAGGAATAATAAATATCAATGAGTACAGGAAGAGTTTTTGGAGAAATAAAGTATTCCCCAGTTTCAGCAGTAGATGTTGGTACACATCAAAAATTTAGATTTGATAAAAAAGTCATTGTGTTACCGGGAAGTTAAAATCTCTAACATCAGTCTGAAGCATCTTTTCAATAAACTCCATGTAAACCAATCTGTGACAGTGCAGCAGTAAAACAAGGTTCCTTGGAGATGTATTTAGTGAAATCTCAAGTTTCACACTTGAAACTTACTGTGTAGCATGTTAATCAATATTGTAACTAGAAAGCACTCAGAGAGCACAGACCTCTGCCAAGCAGCTAATTTTGGCTGCTTGACTCTGAGATCTTGTTCTTTCTGTCACAAACTAAACGGCATGATGAGCGAAGGCAAGAGCTTCACCTTTCTGCTCTGCACATTCATTTTATAATATTTTATAAACAGTATATTCAGCATTTCTGTGTTCATTAACGATAGTCCTCAGCAAAACCGCAAAAAAAAAAAAAATCTACAAAAAACATAGATTAAAAAAATAATTAAAATAGCAAGTAAATAAATCAGTGCAGCCACTAATCTGAAAACAAGGGATTTCAGAACATATTTGGTGTTTTGGAGATAAAATTCCCTCATGTGATGGTGGCCTGCCTGTCTGGTAATTTTTTAACTATATCCTCCTATCTCCTCATCTGGTCCAGTGAAGATGAAAGAAAACAGTTTGCAGCTACTTACTGGGATCCTGTAACACATTAGAGGACTGTGCCTTCAAAGACTGTGTTTAAATGTGTGTGTGTGTGTGTGTATGTGCGTGTGTAAAAGAGAAAAAGACAGGGTGAGGCAATGGAACTGGGAAATTGTGTTGCCATATTCTATTTGCATATATTTTCATATAGCATAAACAGGGGTGACTGTGGTAGAGGAGTTAAGTTCCGTTTGAAAGGTTTAAAGTCAGATGTGCATTCCTGCAACGTATAAAAGCCTCCTGGGGGTCTCACAACTCCCGGCTCTCTGGTACCAATTGTAAACTTTCCAGTTTTTAAAATTTACACAGATTTTGTCTGTTTTGTCTGTTCTGCTTCTAAAATGAACTAGAAGCCAGTGAAGAAAAGCCAGAAGCAGGGTTATATGGTCAAAATTTCAACTAAATTTGTCAAGAGCCAAACATGATCTAAAGCAGGCCTTTAATGCTAACAAGCATCTGTGCCCCACAGAAAAAGAAAAAAAGAAGATCTCAAACATGTTTATTCAGACTAAAAATGTAACACAGTTCAGCTGGGTAATTATTTTTCACAAAACACAGGTTGGTTTGTATAGCTTTTTCTCTTACTTTGTGAAATAATCATTTAAAAGATGCTTTTATGATTTACTCAGGTTATTTCCATGTGTTATTAAAAATGTTTGTTGATCTAATACGTATGTAGGACAAAAAAAGCAAAAATTGTAAAAATTTGTATGTAATGGGCAAATACTTTTTCACATTGTATTACTGTTTTTTAAAGTGTGTGTGTTTAAAAGTGCTCACATGTGGAAGCTTGCTGACATTCAAAAGAGGTGTAAGGTCAAGGTTCATGTCAGCCCAACTCAGCTGTCACCCCCTGAGCTCTGTGTAAAATCCCTCACAGCTCTTTCAGCTGCTGTCTGAACTTCATCAATCTAGCACAGCTTTTGAACTTTGAGGCCATGGAAGTTTTACATATCCCTCCAACGCACACGCACACACCCACTCCCGCACACACAAACACAATTTGCTGTTTCTGGCTAAAAATATGTTACTTGTAAATGACAAAAATGTTGTTGACAACGTTCAAGGTAAATACTGTGAAAGAATTGAAATGACAACAAGCAGTCAATCTCAAATGTTTCTACTAAATTCTCCAAATCATGATTTTGATTATTTTGCTGCATTTGTTTGTAAAGGTTGGATTACAAAATATTTATAAGTATGTTACTATTTCAGTCTGACCAGCAACAGACAAGGAAGGTTGAAGGCTGCACCTACAAGCTCGTGCACACAATGTGACCGAAGGTGTGATTGTTTATATGAGATGAGCAGGAGAAACTAAAAAGGCTACAAGGGCACTTTGACAACTTTCATTTGTAAAACTGGGTCATCAGAGACCACACTAACAGTCCTAATCATTAACACTCACCACCTGCTGTGCACACACAAGGAATAAAGTTGAAAGTTCCATTTTAATACTGCAGGGCTTAACAAAACAGATTTTGTGTGAATTAATCATTCAGCGAGTCATGCTTAGATCACCAATACTGGAAAACTAATTATTTCATACATTAAAAGGACAATGCTATCTAAGTTTATGACTAAAGTCTTTGAAAGACTTTGAGGTTTAATGTGGCAGCAAATCAATATTTACTGTGTGTAGAAATCTAAGGTAATGGTGGCCTTGACATATTTTTAGCATTTGTGCACATATTTTTGCTCTGGTAATCTATTCAACACGTTCTATTGAGACTTGCACTTCACAGCTTGAGATTCTGTACCAGAAATGTTCTCCCAAAGCTGAGAATGAGAAAAAAGTGCAGTCGATGAGGAACTTTTCTTTTCGAGGCAGCATGTTTTTAGGGGGCAGATCATGATTCCAGAATATGTTGGAAAAACATGTTGAGTTTTATGAATTTCAACTTTTTTATTTTAAAGTCTATAAAGAAGTTTCTACTTTGATTTAAAACTGACAGGGTTGTACTGGTAACAATTTGAACTTCTAGTGTAATACCACTCACATCCACTTGGTGGTTGCTTTAAAGTACTTGCACAAAGTCAAAAACTTCCAATTTATAACATAAAATGTTTTCTCAAAAGACTTGTTGTAGTTTTTCTTCTTAAAATAACATCAGTTATTTTACATAAACGTACAAGGTCTAGCCTTCAAAAATTCCTGCTGCTGCGTAATCCCTTTTCCAATATCCTTCTCTGGCACCATGATGGAAAAACTGATTGTAAAAAGTTAAATGCCGAGCATTGTTTACTTTAAATTTTTATCTTGTTTACTTATTATTTTTTTCTCCTTATTGTATCCAATATTGAACTAAGCATTGAGGGTATTTTCCCCCTTGGATTAGTATTAAGTTAAAAAAGTTCGGCTTTTCTGACACCCACCTTTGCTTAGTAGTTCAGTTTTCCGGAACTTTGTTTCAGTGTGTATTCCACACGAAACCTTTAGAAGATTGATATACACCTGAGAAAAGAATCCCATAGCGTGCATGTAGGACACATAGGGGGCAGAAAACAAGAGCTAAAAAAGAGCTGGTTGACACTGACACATGTGAGCCCAAGGGGCAAAAAGACAAGCGCGAATCAAGCCACCTTTGTGATTGCATTGAAGTGGCTTGCTTGTGTTTGTCTCCATGCTGTCTCCAGCTGAGGCTCCAGCTGGAGACAGCATGGAGTCCTGCCTGAGGTGGCCTACCTGACAGCGTGTGTTCTGCAACAAGACCTTTTCATCAAGGCATAGCCTTGACCTAACAAGGGTTAAAACATGCTGCTGGCTAGATCAGTCCAGGGAATAACGCACTGAGGGAAATTTTCTCTTGCGTTATGTCACCTGCCTAAAAAGGGAGTGCAAACTGACATTATATTCTTGGATGTTCTTTTGCAGACTTCAGTTAACGTGATCGTTTAACCGATTTTGCACATGGAAAAAAGGCCCGACTTTTCTGCCTAAAGGAGAAAAATCTATCAGTAAAAGCATTAGCAACAACTACAACTCAACAGGAACACATACCAGTATGAAAAGAGCATCACAGTAGTGGCTTTTGGTAGTTAGCTGAGCTGTTTATTTATTTATTTTTGTCTTAACACTCAACTAGGCTGTGATTTCGCAGCTCTTGTTGTGTTACAATTCACAGCAGCTTCCTTCTCTGTCATTTTTGCATTATGACTGAATGTTAGAGCTAAGAGGATGGATTTTAAAGTTTTAAACTGCAAGACAAATTATTGTTGGAGCTGAGTTTCAAAAGCTGAAAACGTATGTCTGCAAAGAAAGACTAAATTAAGTCCCTCATCTTAAACTGGCCTGGACATTTTTAGCCATTTGAGCACACAACACCTGGACAGGGGATGACTCATCAAAAAGCTCTGACAGTTCAGATACAAAGATCCAAGGTCTCATCTAACAGCTTGTATCACCTCAGTTCCAGGACTTAGAGTAAGCTTCAGTTTAAGATCATTGTGACATGACAGATTTGTCCAGGGGTTCAAAATACCATAATTAGCTTTTATAATCTCTACTGTATTTTTAAATGTACTTTCTGCACAAATCACAGGTAAATAAAAACAAAAACATTTTAAACAACAATTAATGCAGATGGCTCAGCTGAAAACACTTTTTTGTTTGTTTGTTTGTTTGTGTTGCTATTTGAGCCAGATTATGTTGCTAGGGAAGTTTTATTGGGCAATTTTTTGAAGCACATTATAATCACTGTAACATTTGAAGATCTCTGACAGATGGAATTTGTCAAAATGAATAAATAAATGAAACTGCGGCCAAATAGCTCCAACACGTCCTCCATCCCTACATAACAAAAACCTGTAACATCTAGAATTGAAATAAGTGAAATATGAAACTAAAACACAATGCACAGACTGAAACATGAGTTAATGAAACTGTATGGAAAACTAGATAGTGCCAAAAGGTAGTGTGTGTGTGTGTGTGTGTGTGTGTGTGTGTGTGTGTGTGTGTGTGTGTGTGTGTGGCGGGGGCGGGGGGTATTTTTCCTTTTTATGATGCCTCTTTCCTTACTTGCATCTCCTCTTTCCACTTAATTCCTATCAGTTACAACATAAAAGAAATTAGAGAGAGCAACATGAGAATAAATGAACCACAACTGTTTAACTAGAAATATCATCTGCACTAAGTGATTTGAATTACTTGACATGTTGCTTGGTACTTGATCACAAATGGAGGAGATGCAGGTATAATTGACAAAATGCAATTAAATGTATCAGATTCATGTGTGTTTCCTTTCTCTGAATACCCCAAGTAAACTTCTTTCTCTGCAATTCTTGCCTCCTAAAGGTGCTTTTAAGAGACTGAAAGATTCTTCATGATGGCAGAAAGGGAACAATAACTAGGTCAAAAGATGAGAGGAAATGAGATAAAACGTAGGTGAGCTAAATAAAATACACACCATCCACCAGGTACTGATACATCAGCACAAAATTTGGGGGAAAAACTATAAATCTTAGCAAAGTAAATTAGCAAGAGACACAGGAGATAACAGATTTTTGTTGTTGTCCATGCTGGATGTCACAGGGGAGTAACAACCAACCTGAATGGAATAACTTTTAATATCTTAGTTTAAACTAAGGCTGGTGGAGGCATACAGGGTTCTGCAGGTGGGACAGATGGTTAGGTGATGCAGCAGAGATGGTGTGGTTGCCAGCTCTGGTCTGTGGTCTATACCACATTTATCTCAACACACTACCGTCTAATAAATGACAGATAAATGAACAGTGAAAGTGGTTCAAATGGTTCAAAGTGAAATATGATTCATCACAATGCAATTCAATGTGGTTCTCTACGATACAATAGGAAAAAGTTAAAGCAGTAATCCTGTGTAATTATCTAAAAAAAATCCAAAAAAGAGCAATCTATTCTAATTTTCTACACATGAACTCCAGGTAAGTGACTATTTGAATTTTTGAGATGAAAATTGAAGTCCTTTTTCTTTTTCTTTGTTGAGTACTGTTTAATCTGACATCAGGGGTTATAAGATGTACAGATTTCAAGAACGTTATGCCTGCTACTTTCTGAAGGTTAACTATCAGAATCACATCTCATGTTAATTTGATCATTTCAAGCGGAAATATTACATTGAGGAATTTGAAAAATAAGCACTTATACAAATAAAAGGGTTTGACAAGGTTCTCGTCACTGCAGTAACGCTACAAAACCCAAAACACACAAAAACTCATTCAACACACATACTGCCATCTACCTTACTAACGGTTGGCTGTTTCCAGTGTTTAATTTTACTATACGGCACCCTGTAGAAGCTTCAAGGTCTGCCCATTTATGCTGACCAACAACTCAGCAACAAAAATATGACATGTTGTTTGTGCAAAACATGAACCAGAAACAAGTAGCCTTTAAGCAGAAATGGAAGAAGTTACTAAACCTTGCAGACCAGTTCTGTCAGTGTTGAATCTGTAACAACCTCCAGTTCTGTCTCAAGTGGAGGGAAACTCAATACGGCATCAAGCGAAGTCTTGCTCTGTGTGGAAACATACAAGCAGAAAATGAATGTCCTATGGCACTCTTCACAGAGGCATTCAGTACTTCTGATAGGTAGGTCTGCACAGTGCAAGTCAACATGATGAAAGGATTGTGCAACAGTTACATTTTGTCTACCAGTGAATTTTTTCTTTTCCTCTGAAAAAAAAAAAAGATTAAATAAGAACCTGGTGCATGGCTGATGTCACTACTTGCTGCTTTTGTAACAGTTTTGATAAAAAAAAACAAAAAACTTGTACATAAAAAACTGTAAGATTTAAGTGCTATTTTGTCAAACTGCACACCAATGTAGATATAACTTCTTGAATCATCCTCTCTTTGTTTACTTGAAATGACTTTTTCTATCATTTGTCATTTTAGTCCCTTCAGGTATTCACAATAAAAGAGTGTAATGTAACATTTTTACATTTAATTGGATCTTTGATCAGCTATCCATTTCAATATATCAAAGTGCAAGAAATGAAATACTGAAATTTAGTTCCAACGTTGAGCAAATACCTAATGCATTTTATCACTGATGTTTAGAGCCATTATTGTTTCTGTTTACTCTCCTTCTGCGGTGTTTGCAGTCCTAACACACAGAGGGCTGTGAGTCGTGACTCGACATCGTTTGTTGGATGAGTTTTAGCTTGCTGTTAAATTGCAGCACCAGAATAGTATAATTTCTTGCTTCTATAAATACAGGAATTGTTCCAGATTGGCCTAACATCTACAATAAAGGCAGTGAAGCGTTAAATGGAGCCACGCTTATCTCTTGTGTTCATTTCTTTTTTTTTATACTGCTACATTTTTGAAGAAGCTTTAGAGCACAGTAAGGCAGCTGTGTTTGCAGATTGTAGAGTTCACACATATACAAGCAACTAGAAAGCCAAAAATATAAAAGATATGATAAAAATAAGCAACATTTCTAGAAACTTAAAAATAGGCCAAATACTGTACATCAACAGTGTTCCTGCTTGACACTTACTATACATGTATTTTGGGTAATATGGAATCACCTCATCTAAAAGGAAGATTTTGAAATCTGAGTCTCTTTAATCAAACAGTTCACAGTTCAAAAAACAGTCGGTGTCTGGAGAAGAGCTCACAGAACAAAGGGAATACTCAATTATTAAAATATGATACAGGTTACTCCTGATATATGTGGTGCCCTTTGCTTGAGCCTGGAAATTAGACAAGTTATATCTTGTCTAACATGAGAGATACATGATACATTGAGTGGTGTTGTCTGCAGGAAGATAAAGAAGAGTTCCTCCCTGAACATTTCACTGACCTCCAGGCCCCCGCAAGCAAAAATCTCAAGTTCTTTCAGAAACAAAACAAAAAGAAATGTTACATGTACGTCACACCCAAATGGTTTTGTGATAAACCCACACTAGACTGCCGCAAACCAGTAAAAAAAATCTGATTTTACAGAGATGTTTTGGTGCTTTGTGTGCTTATGTGTAAAACACATAAAGATAGTTCTTAAATTACCTCGACTTCTTTAGTAGGGTTAGTACTTTCCTGAAAAAAATCTGTTTTTTTCTGCCCTCTGGTGGAGAATCCAAGTAGTACTACAGGTGTCATTTTTATTATTGTTATTGCTATAATTTTTTTTTTAAACCATTGTTTTAAATATTAGAATTTTAAGGGTTAAACTAAGAAAAAGTTTTATTTATTTGTCAAAAAGAGAAAATGAGGAAATGATGTGTGCAAGCAGATAACGCAAAGGGGATAATGAATAATAAGATATTTGAACAGTCAGTGAAATAGAAGTGCTATTAGTTAAATGAAATAAACATGGGCCATTTAACTATCATTCAACTGGAATAGCAAAGATAAGAGAGGAAAAAGGAAAGGAAACAAGAGAAGGTGAACGAAAATAAGGGTGGACATGAATACAGGCTGAGAAAACAGAAAGTCAGAGGGAAAGAAAAGTGATGGCAGAAATCTAATTCTTGTTTTTCTCCATTAAAAAAATACACCCATCGTTCCATGGCTCATTTTTTCCTCATCGTCTAATATGGGTCTTAAAAGTAATTTACAGCAACATATGTGGTGAGGCATCAAAAGTGCATTTAGCAGATAAAGATGCCATTGCTGACAGAAATGTGGTGCCTGGAGCAATGACATCAACTCTACATTCTCCTCATCACTCCTCTCACAGTTTTTCTTTCCTCTTCATCTTCTCTTACTCTTCATTTTATGTCTTCCTTCTTCACTATGACTTAACCTTTTTATTTATGTTTTTTCTTTCCTCATTCTTTCTCTGTCTTTCTCAGTTTGTCATGGTTTTATGATAATTGAAAAATACAGTCAAAACAGGTCCATTCACTTTGTCTTAAGTTCCAAATTACATTGGGTCATAGTTTGGGATTGTATTTCGTGTTTTTGTGAAGTGATGGAGATTAGGTGCCATTGAAAAGCTTTAGACAGGCTGCTAGTGTCTCATGAGTTCTCAGATTACCATCAATACATCTCTCACTTCACTGGAAGCTAGAGAGTCTGAGATTTTGGACTGGAAAATGACTCAGCAGGAGAACAAATCCAACACAAACCTCTCATATCTAGCTCAACAAAAGAGATAAACAAATATCCAAAATTGTAGAGAAACATATGAAATTGAAACAAAATCTGTCCATTTCAGCTTTACATTTTTCAGGTAACTTGCAACCTACATTTGTTTTTAAAGCTGCTTTGCTTAGTTGAAACCCTGATGCTCCAGCTGTCATGTTTTCTGACATTATCACAACTTAAAATAGTTAAAATAATTTTTGTTTACCTATAAAATGGTCACAATGAAAGCCAAAGGCAAAGGACAGCTTCCTGTTTACCTCACGACCAGTTTTTGTGGAGCATTTTTTGCACAGATGAAACTAAGATCAACATAAAACAATCCTAGAACAATGTAGGACCTGCAGGATGCAGCATCACTGATGGTGGAGGATGTTGGTAATGCATAACAAAAGCAGCCCAATTGTCAACACATACATAAATATTTTCTTAAAATTAGAAAAAAATATTGATTAACTAATTTATGGAAAGTGTCTTAATAAATAAAAGAAATCCAAGAATTTTAAAGAAGATAAATCAACAAATATTCCACTAAAATTAAGCTTTATTTCACACACCAAAGACAATAATGATTATGCGTTCCTGTTTGGATGCAATTACTGTGTATTTTTAAGTGTTCAGACTGTATTTCTTAAGTAATCTGTTAAACATACATAAGATGTTTGCTTCTGCTTATAGCTTATTTATAGATTAAAAAATTGCAATAGGAAAACAGATCAACAAATGAATACTTAAATAAATTGTGCAAATTAAAGGAAAACCTCTCTTGGGACATCAAACGTCTTCGTATCATAACAACAGAGAAAGAGACATCTCAGAATAAAAACAAAAGCAACGTACATCTCAAATTCTTTATGGACCCCTTCTATCAGGGTGTTATAGGTAATCATTTAAAGTGTCAGTCAAAGAGTTGCAGAGCAAGTCTCTATTAAAATTAGGGGAATATTATAATTAAGATGAATTTTTTGAAGATCATCAAAAAATTTGACAATATTAGGTTGGAAGATTTTTACTCTAAAAGATAAATAAAAAATGGTGCAGCAGGATAAGAAAACCAGATAGTTTTTTGGGTTTTTTTTGTGGGGTGACGGGATTGTGTCAACATCATTTAGAAAAGTGATAGAAATCAACTCTCTCTCACCTACTTATCACCTCAGTTTGAGATGTTGTTCCTACTTTTGACAGAGCTGAAAACATCTCTGAGCCTTGTGTTTATGTGCTGGATTTACATACACATTTGTTTGCCCATGACATATCCAAAGAAATGTGTGCAAGTGTTTCCTACCATGTGTGCGCAAACAGATAAGGCTTTGAGCATTTGAGATATTTCAGAAATCTAATGCAGGCTTGATGCCCTCGCTGTGTGATCAAAGAATACGGGGGCTTCTTTCATTACCTTTGATGGAGGAAGACGTTTGGATGTTTGCCTGTGTGTGTATCTCTCTCTCACTCACTCTTACTCTGCCTGAAGGGAGAGAAGAGCACTGGTTATCAGCGCAACACTGAGTGTTGAAAAAACACTTCTGAGAAGGTGGAAAACCAGCACTGACTTATAGAACGCAGGAATCATGATGGTAGGCCAGCCACACTGCTGAATCATGCTAAATCAATTTAACTTTACGGGTCATTTTTTTTTAGTAAACAAGTAACAAAATATATATATATATATATAATATATAATATATATATACATACCTACTTACAAGTTTTTTTCTCATTTAAGCTTTTTGTAAAATAATGATACACAAGCCTAAGTTTCCAAATTAAAAGTCTTTAAAGAGGCCCTTGCATAAAAAAGGTATTTCTGAGGTTTCTGTTGAATATTTTAGCTCCACAGGTGTTCTTACCTTCATAGTGGGTGTGAAAACAGGTGAACAACTTCTCTTTCAGTTTTAATCTCTCAAACTACGCAGATGGCGATAACACCCGAGTTCTCCCGAGTCCGAACGGCCGGTATCTGTTTCACCACAACTCCTTTGTTCGTTAGTATTCGGCAGCTCCCACAGTTGAAACCACGCCTAGCATGCTGCTGGCTAAAAGCTGTTAGCATAAGATTTAGCAAACAGGAAGAGACTATGTCTGATGTTGCTATGTGCAGAGGGGCAGGAAACAGTATACCTTGCTCTCATAGGCTAGTTTGTTAGCCAATCTGAGTCCAGCAAATTTGAATAATGAATATGAATGAGTTGCTGCCCGAAGCCTGACGAAACCAGACGAATTTTGACGCAGAGAGATTTAAAGGTCTGTTAATCAGTGTTTCCTAATGTTGTTTTTTTTTATAGATAAAATGTTTCATATTACAGGTTAATAGTTTAGAAATAACCACAAAGTCCTGAAATTTGTGTGAAATGACCTCTTTAAATAAAGTTGGAAGAAGTGAGCTTGCAATTTTCAGTGCCGTATGCATCCACACAATAATTTGAAACATTCCAATCCAGTTTGTTTCCATTAAGTTTGGAGTCTGTAACTTGTGTCATATTGTCACTAGCAAACAGACAAGCAGGTAAAGGATGGCAATCCTATCCTTTTACCAAGGCAAGACCCATTTACATGTCAGTAAAAGTCTGAAAAAAGGACATAATAAGATCATGCAGTTCATAAATCAATCTATCCTTTTAATTTAAGGCATAGTTTGTTTTGCTTTGAGGGGAAAATATTCACCAGAAAAAAAGAAATCTGAATTGTTTTGGGGAAAACGACAATGTTTGAGCAAAATTGGCTTAAATTTTGTGGAGAACACAAACTGAATAACTGAAGAAAAACATACCTGCAAAGTAACTTACATGAAAAAGGAAGGTCAGTATAAAAAACACCCCAATTAGATTGATGAAATTATTGAACTGTACATATCAAACTGCAGGAGCATGAAGCAGGGACACAGTTACAGCCTACAATGTGTACGGACATCAAGATCCTGCTTTGTAATTAACGCAACACAATGGCAATCACCCTGTGGGCTGTACTGCCTTGCAGCACTAAAGCTGTGATGCAACTGGCACGTTTTTTAAGCAATATGATGGCATATGTTTCCTGGGAAAAAGACACTCAAGTAGAACAGATTAAAATTAACAACAAAAGTTTTCAGCACAATACGATTCTTTTGTATTCAGTGCAGCAGCACCTCAGGCAGTGCAGAGTTCAGATCTATAGACGTTTATTGTCTTTTTGTTGTGGAGGTCAGAGACGGTGTTTATTGTCCTGACCTGAAAAAAGAAAAAAAAAAAGATTTAACAATCTCTTTACTCACATCACCAAAAGAACATACTGGAAAAGAACATTCTACAGCTTTTCACATGGGAAGTTCAGCAATTTATTGTCTCCAGAATGAGATTTGTCATTTGGAAAATGTGAACATATTTCTGACATTTTGCCGATTAGATGTACCATATAAACAGTCTGCTGTTTTAACCCTGCAAGACCATGAACAACTTTATAATCAGTTCATGGCAATCTGAAAATCAATCAGATAAACACACTGAAATTAAATTTCTGGTTTTTGTGGCACAAGATGTACCACTTTATGTACCACTTCATGTTTCTAAGTTTTTACATCTGTTAACTTCCTCCTGTGATCATCTCCACAAAACATTTAAAAACCCAATGAACAGCCTTCGTGTCACACCATATGAGAAAATGTGGAGGTGGCTGGTCTTTGTCCTTTGTCCTAGCTTCAAGTCAATAATCTGATTACAATCTCTGTGACATTCTTTTAGCTGAATTTAAAAGGTGATTACTCAGTTCAGTAGTTTGACTTCAGTGATTTGAGCATTGAGACTCCAAGTAAAAAGATTTCTTCTTCTCTTCATCATATATACATTTCTGTTTTAGGATTCAGAGAGATTAAAACTGGTTGTGGAAGTCCAGCTTGTGTACATGCATACAGCTCCACGATGAATAGATTTATAAAGGAAAACAGAATGTATGCTCTGGATTATAAATCTAGAAAAATAATGCATTTGGACATTTCTGCACTTACACACAATGTTAGTCTCAAATCTACACCTCATGTTTGCATATGACCCATGACTCTGACAAAATCCTTAAAGTAGCAATAAATGCAATAAAATATAAGACAAGAGTCTTTTGTCACAAAGTACCCTGATTCAGATGTAGTTGTCAAACATATGATCTCTTTCTCTCACACCTCCACAGGAAGCATGGACTCACTAGTGAGGTGTGAACTTGCTGGGTGATATACACTTCAGTCAAAAGTCTGGACACACATACTCATGAGAACATGCGTCCAAAGATTTGATTGGTAGTGTATACCCATCCCACCGAGCTTCTGGGATTCAGAGTGGATCATCATGTTCACTACCAGTGATTAAAAAAGACAGACATAAAGAAGAAACTGCACTTTGGAAAGGATAATTGTCTTATTGAAGAGGGTTATTTTTTTTGTTCCACATTCTGTCAACCCGTAAGTATTTGGTTTTTACTTACATTAAGGCAATAATCTCACCAAGTCAGTGAGTTCGGGGCACTTCTCAGGGTCCTTACAGGATAGTAATTAAACTGCCTTAAGTAAAAAAATTCCAAAATGTTTCTGTTTTCCTAAATTAAGCCTTGTGGCAATAATAATTCAGCACCCTTAGTGATCATAAACTGAAATTTCAGTAAATGATAGTATGAACCTGCTAAGACTATTTGTGAATGAGAAAGAACATTAAAGAGAAGAGCAATGTTCCTTTTGAGAGAATATTTAAAATACCAATATGGAACAAGTGTTTAACCTGAGCTTAAGGTCATTTTTAAATGGATTTGTGATCATAATTAGATCACATGGTGACTTTAAAAGAAAGTTCAAAGAAAGCCATTAATGACTTAATCAAAGTTAAACTCATTTTACTCTGTAAGTCTGGAAAAGACCCCCTACTATTACAATCCTAAAGTCATTTGCTGTGATTAATTTTGTTAAACTTACAATTATCAGAACAAGCAGTGATGTAAGTGTAGTCCTTCTTTTAAAAAATGTCTTTGTGGAACTTATTACATATTTCATTCTTACATGAAAAGGCTGCTACATAGGTCCGAAAAGTCAGAAGTAGTGTTTCCTTTCTATATGTACTATACTGTCTTCCTAATATTTTAGGTATTTATCCTAAATCCCAAGAACATCAATGGAGTTTTCACACTGTCTGCTTGTTTTAACTTTTTGGTAAAAGATCCAACTAGTTAAAAATGTTACACCATACTTTTAAGTTCAGTTTGTACATAGTTCTTGAAATAGTTAAAACAATTGCTGTGTAATAAATCCATGAAGATAACATGTGTCCTTTAAAGAAATTTATGAAGAGCAACTGACATGGGTTCAACATGTAGTTTCAAGAATCTAATGGCCAAGTGGATGAAAAATGTTTTTCAAGCTTTTACATTTTTCAGTCAAGTTATATTCTGTTCAGTTCTGTCTTGTGTTTGTTTGTGTGGGTGTATGTGTGAGTGTGTGTGGGTGTGTGTTGTGTTGTTGCATTTAAGGCCAGCAATAGTGATTCTTTTAGCCCTGCCACTGCACAAATGTATTGAGTTCCAATCTGTTGGTTGGCTAAGACTTTATGTAAAGAGTCTGAGTGAAATGTGTTCTTGTGTGCCTATAGAGTAAAATGTAAACTACACTCTAAAAAAAAAACCTTGATCCAGTTTAAAAAATTAAGGTAACTTTCTGCGTAAACTTTTTTGCGTAGTTTCAGTAGGTTTGAAATTGACCTCAGCCAGCTGAATTTTTTCAATGTGAATAAGTTGAATTTTACTATAGGCACGTTGTTTATTTACTCAGGAACAACACAATAATTAACCACACAAGCATACATTTTTATGTTATTGCACATTAATTTACATTGAAGCCTTTGGAAAAGAAGCAATGGATTCAACATAAATTATTGTACAAGTAACTTAAAAATGTATGTCTGTGTTGTAAATTATTGAGTAGATCTAAAACAAATTAAACTTGTCCGAGTTGACAAAATCAACTCGCATCAAGTGAAAAATTTATACTGCACATGGATAATTTCACTCCTACTGAAACTGCCCAAAAAGTTTGACGCAGAAAAGTTACCTTGATTTTCTTTACACGGATAGATTATTATTTTGTTGTTGCAAAAAAGATTCTTAGGCTGACTTCACATAACATTTTACAAATACAAAGTGTTTTTGTGTTATTACATCAATACAAGAAATTATTTCAAACAAGCTCCAAAATTTACAAAAACTTTATTATGCATGTAACAGACTGCACAACTTTCAACTTTTGTAAACTCTTCACAAAAAAGTGTCAGGTAAATCCCAAATCCAATGTGTACAATTATTTTATACTCTTTCACAAACAACTCTTGAAAGTGAATCTGAACATTCTAAATATGGTCAAATCTGTATCTGTATTATTCAGTGAATCTATGCCGTAGTTTTCTCTGTATTATCCTTACAGAATCTACAGAATGTGTGACTCTACAATAAGTGAAACAAATAAATTCAT
>SSNP01000102.1:1739218-1784952 GCA_006937955.1 Pachypanchax playfairii
TATAGAATGGTGCTTCATTAAGAACTAATATTTTCATTAAGAATAGAATTAACTAGACTGAAATAGAATTATAAAAAAAAACCACAATTCTTTTAGAACAAGTCTAGAAATATATCACAATTTCAAACTCAGAAAATGCTGCTTTTCAGCTGAAGAATCTTTGGGCTAGTTTTCATAGTGTCTAGCTTCAGAAAGCACTTCTGAAAAACTGCAAAGGTGAACTTGAGTTGCTTTTTGTAAGTGAAATTCAGCATATATATGACAACCATGAGCAATGCACAGCACCTTGGTATGTTGTCTTGAATCACCCTAGATCCCTCAGTGACAATGGCTGCAGTTCTGGTTTTGGAATGGTCGTCTCCAGTGACGTTAATGTTCGTGATCATGTTGTGGAGATTCTCTTCAAACTCCTTGTTGCCCTTTAAAATCATACACAAATGTTTGTCACAATTTTTAGCTAAAATATCCAAATGTAATAATACTATTGTCTATGTCTATCTTTGAATGTATGTAAGCTGGCTGAGGCCGATACAGTACAGTTATCAGGACAAGATATTGGTTAATAGAAAACATTCATTTCAAAAGTGCAAAAATGAAATGCAAAAATACAATGCATTTTAACTTACATTAAAGTGTTTGAAGAGATCATCTTTTTCACCAAGGTAAATGATGAGAGGACGGATGGCTTCTTCTCTATTGCATCAATGGTGTTGCACTAAATAAGAATGGATGCCAATTAATTGAAAAGAATATGAACTGCAATGTATTTCCATATTATATTAGAAACACACACAGAATTGTTTTTAGCCACTTAACCTCTCTGTTGGAAAATGTGACTGTTTCGTCAGATACCTGGCCTAATTCACTAATAATTATGAACATTTGTTGGAATAAAAAACAATATGCTATTTTATGTCATGTTGCTAATATTGCTTGAGAAGTCTTTCACAAAGCAAGTTAAAGCTAACCGACTGCAGCAGCCTAAATTGAGAATCAAAAAATGCACCCGAAAATTCAAATCAATGTGCTTAACCGTGTGAGCAAAGAAGAAAAAAAAATCCGACAGGAAAAAAAGACCAGTTCCTTCAAGTCAAAAGTTAATTTTAAATTTACCAACTACTTAAATGAGAAAGAAAGAAAAATGCTGAATACAAAGATTAGCTTTTTTTACTTGGCTAATAATTTTCTGTTGCACAGTGACACAACCCTCTTTCAGACAGACCAACAACTGAAGTCTAGAAATGTGTGCATGATGTAAATTAAATTATACCCACCTTGACAAAACTTGACAAAAACATTTCTTTTCTTTGAGAAAGCAGCTTTCCAGAAGCTTCCATTAGACTTTCCGACAGGTTCCGTGGGAGGAGTCAGGGGCAAGTCAAAATAAGAACCTGCCTAGTCAACAAATTAGACTAGCGGGTCTTCTTTTTCTATCAGTGCAGGAGGTGGTTGTTTATCAGTTGTTTTGATAGGAAAAAAAACATTTAAAACTACATAATATCTTAGTCTAATTGAAAAGTGAAACATTTGACTTTAAACAGGGTGAAAAACATTAATTGCTATACAAAATATTAACCTATCACCAAAAATTGACATTTTTCACTTAAAGCTATACAATAAATTAAGTCATTTCAGTATGTGCCTTGAAATATTTATTAGAGTGCAGTACTCTCTTTTTTCTTTTTCTGATTTGCAGAGAAATGTGAAAACACCAGAGTCAGATACTATAGTTTTACCACAAGCTATGTGTATTTCAATTGTTTCATATTTGTTTTCAGAATTTTAAGATTATGTTTTATTTAAAGAAATGGCACTTTCAACATAAAGAGGAATCATGTTGACTAAATTGACTGGAATAAAACTCGAAGACAGAGAGTGACAGGAAGCTGTGATGTTGACTGGAATTGAACCAAAAGTCTCTGTGTGAATTTATTTTGTGTTTGTTCTGTTTGAAAACTACAGATGTGAAAAATGTGCCGTGTTTTATGATTTGTCCTCTGCAGTAGCTTCAGCTCTACAAAGGGATTTTTGTATTTAAACTAGTGACAGCCACTGATTTAAAGCCAGAGATTCTGCTTTGGTAATGTGGATGTTGTTATATTTTAATGTGCCCTGCTTTGACAAGCTGAATATTGCAGGGAAGAGCTGCAAAGCGCTGTTGTTGTTTTCTTGATGAGATGGAGTTGTGCAATGCCCTCAGCTTGAAGTCAGCTTACGTAGCTTTTTTGTTTAATAGCCAGTGGCAAAAGTAAAACATTTTTTTGTTTTGATTTGCAGTTTTTGAGTGGGAGCAAGAAAGTAAAAGGTTGCAAGCGTGAAGGGGGATGTGATTGAGTTGGAGGGAGAAGCTTTGTGGAGTGGTCATGTTTGTGAAAATTTCTTTAGCCGCTATCGTGAAAGATGTTTCAGTCCCACTTTAAAATCTGGGAAATTTGTTATTAATTAAAGGAATAAAAACTTTTCTCTGGAGTAAAATCTGCACTCAGTTTTAATCTGCACATCAATAATTACATTTCATTATAATGTGAAGTACTTTTATGTGAAATAAAAGTGGAATTTCTGGCCAGTTTTCAGGAATAATATTGCATGAAAAAATAAAGATAACATTAAAGGTCCTGAATCATGAAAATCAACTTTTTGGAGCTTTTAACCATGTTGTGATGCTATTTCTTTATTTAAAAGCCCTCCAGAGTGGTTTTTGGCTTAATTCGTGCATGTAATCCTTCTGAATCCTGCGCTCTGAGCAGTTGCTTTACTCGCTCATGTAAAACGGCTGATTTTGAACCCCATTACGTCAAGGTGTCGCATCAGGAAGTTCCTGCCCAATCCCTGCTGCCCCTGTTGTAAAAAAAACACACACCTGCAGAGTTCCCACACTTCATCCACCTGCTGCTCTTTATTAGCATGAGCTGCTAATAAAGACTTATCAACTCGACCCTGCTAATCACATGTCGGTATGAATCCAGTTTAACAGCTGAGCTCCACGTCACTGCAGCCCGTCCCACCACCGGATAAAAGACACAGTCACTCACCCTGCCAGCGCTCAGTCAGATGTCCCGTTTGCCACGGGTTCCTGTTAGCCTCCGTGCTGCAGTTTATCTGCCTCAGTAATCCAGCCTTTTCCTCAGACCTGTCCCGGTCGACCTCTCTCTCAGTCCGCCTCTCGGCTGCTGGTCTCGCAGTCAGCGAGGTACGGTCGCGGTCTCACTTCACCCGTCCGATCCCAGTCTTGGTGTCATCTCCCGGGTCGGCTCGCATCCAGTCGCGAGTTCTTCTCTCCAGTCGCTCCTCACCACCGAGCGTCCTCTGACAAATTAGCACCTCAATTTTGTTGTATTTCATTCTAAAAATGTCTCGTCGAAAATGCACATTTGGCTGCGAGTTACAGGAGTTTGTTTAGTGTTTCTAAACAGCCCAATCGCACTCACAGTTGGGAGGCGGGGTTTTAGGTAAACAGAGCGTTTTACTTCCTGGTCAAAGAATAACTTGAGAACATAAGTTATATTTCAGGACAAATGAAGTGAATATAACTTAAACAGTAAGGTTTTATCATATATATCCCGATCCCAGACGTTGAAAACTTTAAAATAGCATGATACAGTCCCTTTAAACTATATTTCAATAAAAACTTAATTTTCTCTTCATATTTTCTCAGTGTGTCACTGTTCCGGGTTCAAAATGACTTTTCTTTACACTATGTTCAGTTATCCAGAACAATAAACCCGGCATGAAAAAAATTATGCTAGACAAACGCCCGTTTGAATTGATGTCATATCTTCTCATTAATACCTCCTTGTATTCAGCGATTAGGACAATTCTACAAGGAACAAATTGGATTATGTGATTAAAGCAAATTGTGAGTTGGCAAAAAACACAGAGCACTCCTGAAAACTGAGGAAAGTGTTGTGTTGTGTTGCATAGACTACCTTTAAAGGTTTTTCATACACATGCAAAATGAAAAACAAAACAAAAATAATAAGTATACATTTCAAATAGATGTTTTCTAACAACAAAAATACACCACCTTCCCCCCAAAAAAAGGTTCTCCCTTGTATTAACACAGTATGTAGTTGACAACATCTTATTAGAAAAGTCTGTACTGTCTAATATGCTCCCACTGACAGAAAGTTATTAACAACTCTGAAGTATGGCTGATCTTTTCATTTTTCTAAACAGGCGTATAGACAAACATATTTCTGTGAAAAAGAAAAATATGAGCCTTTCTTTAAAAGGTTTCTTTATCTACTTCAGTCAAACAAAATAAATTTTGAGGCTAATAAAATGGTGGAAATCGGGTTGAAAACAGTCTCTTTGGAAGAAATGGAGTCCATTTTTTAACCATTGTAATTAAAAAACACTAAAAATATCTAGATGTTTATTTCTACACGTTAGGGTGTTTTGATTTGTTTGCTGTTAGCTACCACGTTGAAGTCTTGACTGGCACTGTGTATTTTTGTAAAATTATAAGGATAATGTCATATCTGTCATGGTTCAGATACCAGGTGGATTGTTTTCGAGCTCCAAGTTCGACCCAGACTCCAGACACACACAAGCGAGGAAACAGCGTTGCAGTTGAAACAGTGTTTAATTATTTACAGTGATAATGTTACAACAAGTGGCAAAACTGTGCTCGTGTGTAGACGCTCAGGACGGTCAGGTGCAGGACAGGAATGGTCCTGGGTTGTGGAGAGAGAGAGAGGTTAATGACAGTCTGTAAACCAGCTTGCGGTGTGCGGGGATCGTGCTCGTTAAACTCACGGTGACGGGTTTCACGTCCAGCTGTGAGGAGGGATCCAGAGAGACTGCCGCGGGGGTGGTGATCCAGACTGTCCAGGGTTTGTGTGAGATCCGGGTCCGGGTGCTGTTCGTGCCTGCGTCGTTCCAGCAGGGGTGACAGCAGCGCGCTGACCGGGAAGGTGTGGATCCAGAGGAGCCAGAGACAGACAAGGAGCCAGGGGAGAGAGCGGGTTGCGTGTTCCAGCAACCAAGCTCTTGAGACATCCGTGTGGGAAGCCAGTCCTCTTGATAGGCGGGTAAGCGACCACGCTGAGGCACTGTGATCCGGAGAATCGCTCCTGGATGCGGGCTAGGCACAAAGAGAGAGAAGGCAGGTTAAATCACTGCGAGAATGCTCTGGTCTGTATAATAATACTGGCCACTCTGTTACCACGGTAGATTGTGGAACAAACTGGCGTCTGTCTCTTGTTCCTCCTCTGCTTAAGTACCCAGCTCTCCTGAGCTGGGTAATGATCCACACCTGCTTCCACTGATGATCCTGCTGCCACGCCCTGCAAGACAATTAGTCACACACACCACCCACCAGCAGCAGAGATCCTGACAATATCATAATTATTTTATAAAATATTTACAGCGTTACACCTTTTATGGAATTACAAAAAATATAATTTGCATGTTTATAGTCAATGTTGTCCAATTAAATGTTTGAAAAAAGTAAGTGCATACAAAGTTCAAATTTCTTTTTTCATGCATTAAAAAAAATCTTGCCTGAGGCTGGCACAATTAATGCACCAAAGAGTTATGCAAAGACAGCTGCAGATACAGAGTCTCAGTCCAAATTAGCATGTTGTTGCTTAGCAATTTTAGCCATATTAGCTTTAACAGTTATCTGGGTGAATACAGTGCAGTCAGCCGAGTGTTTGAATTTGAACTGTTTAATTAAATTGGTGGTATTGAATGTAGCTCTGTCACTGCTGCCATGAGAAATACTCAGACTTGAAACTTAACAAGATTATTTTACAACATCTGATACAAAGAGAAATATTTTAGAACTGCATTAAAGACTTGATACATTTATAATCTGAGGTAAAAAATCAAAAGACCAAAAGTCCAGGTCTGTCCTATCCCATAAGTGCTTCAGTGTAATTTCCCATCATGTAATTTTCAAGCCAGTGTTAGGATCATTGTCATTATTGTGGTCTGACAGGCTTCAGACAGACTGGTCTTCTTTTTTTTTATGAAGCCAAGATAGTGTAGTCAGTGACCAGTTTTATTATCCATTTTATTTCTATTTCTTCTCTATTAGCCCAGATATGTGTATTTAAAGAGGATATTAACAATATTCATCAGACTCAGATTGGGAAAGTGTTGTTACAGGAGCAAGACAGAGATCATTTTTGTTGAGTATGACCTTTTGTACCTCTTATCTTCAAAACAAGAAAATATAAAAACAAATATATCACTGGACAGGAATACATGTGATAAAATTATGTGTTCGGATCAACGCAAAAGCTAATCCAGCTACAGTCTTATGTGGCATCTTTTGCATTTATTTTTTTATTGTGCTTTTTTCCCTACTATGATGTGTTTTATTTTAACAATAGAACCCCTTTAAACCAAATATTGTTTTATAAACAAAATTGTTATAAAAACACATTTATCTTTTCCAAAAGACTGAGGAAATAGAGCATGTTTTGAAGGTAAACTGCATGGTGTGCACAAGTAGTTGAATGTTTAGGAATTGCTGCAAATTTTTTGTCCCACAGGTATTATAAGACCAAAACTCTGCATCCATATTGGCGCCTGAGTCCTGCTTAGCGATGGTTGCTTAGTAACAGGAGTCAGCATCATTTCAGAGTGTAGGATATTTCATTATGCTGTTCATTTTGCTGCCATTTTTTTCAAAGCAAATGCATGTGCACTGGAGAGGGAGTATGATAAGGGCGACTAAGGTTATGAGGTAGATTTGAGAGCATGTGTATAGTTATTGCAGCATGACCCTGCAGATATATTCTGCCTGGTCATGATTTTTATCTCCTTGCTCCACCTCAGCTTATATCACATCCCTCTTGTATGTTAGAGCCACTGCAAAGCCTGACTGGTCGATGCTGGCTGACATTTAAACTAGTGGATGTGCTTATCGAGATGAGAAACTCGCCGCCAGTAACAGTTTGTTACATAGAACAGTTTTTCTAAACAATTTACCTTATTTTTGTGATTAGATTAATTATTAATTATTTATGTATCTGTATGTACTTATCTTTGTCTCTTCTGTTTTCATCGAAGTGCATGCATGGAGATTGGAAAATCTAAAGTTGCACAAAGGTTCTCACACTACTCAAAAAGAGGCACAATTTCTACTAACTCTTCATACATAAAGGAGAATGTTCATTCAATTCTTGATGAAATATTTAAATCATTGACTGTAAATGAGCCAAATTTATTGTTAGTCAAGGTTCATAAATGAGAAAGAGGGTTTTAACCTCAATGGGACTTTCCTGGTGAAATAAAGGTTAAATAAATACTGTGTCTCTATATTTGAGACCACAGAATATTAAATCTTCCAGTGACAAATGTAAACTGGGTTCTGCTTTTTTTTTAAAATTTAATAACATTTTATAACATTGAAAACAGCAGACAGGGTCATTACAGGTTTGACAAATATTCATAGGTTTGATCATTTGGTTTGGTAGCTGAATTTTACCTCCCAGATTTGTCATAGTAAAATGAATTGTCTTTGGTTCTTTGTTCCAGATATTTCCAGAATATCTTACTATGCTGGTGAGTACAAATTTTTGAGTCTTTTATACATTTGATTTGATTTTTTAGTCTTTTATACATGTAGGTTTTGTTGTCACAGTTTGTCAATTAATCACTAGAATAAAAATTGATTAAAAAGAACATAATCAGATACATTACTTACTGAGTCATTAAATAACTGTCTTTATGTGTGCAGAGTATGTTTGTACAGTTGTTTTTATATTAATTCTTGTATTAGATTTAAAAAAAATTGTTATAAACAATTGGGTGACTTTGGTACCAATGTAATTTTTAATACTACGCTTTGGAATGGATTTTCTAATACTGAGTTCACACAGCATGATTTTCATGCTGATTTTGCCCCAATTTTCCCATTCAGACAAGCCCCGATAATTGGGAGGACTCGTAAGATAATCCTAACCAATATTCCTGCCATGTTCCTGCCAAATGTTCAATCGCAAATCTGGGATATCCAACATGCTGGATTGTCTTGGCCTGATATCGCAGCGTGTATGGTGTGCTGCGATGAGAACTGATGTTGTTGCCAGCTCAGAGCAGCGTATAGCCAATCAGAAAGCAAGGTGATGGCAGGCTTCCTCTTCTTCTTCTGAGGTTTTGTGGCATTTGTCAACCAGTGGCGCACAGATTTCAACCAGAAATCCCACAGATTTCACAAGGTCTCTGAGTTTTTTTGTGAGAATTCTCATCCATACTGAGAATGTGGCGAGTGAAATCACTCTGTGTGTGTTCACATGACATAATGAGACACCACACACGGTAGAAGCAGAACAGGAGTATGCCCAATTTTTTTTTTTTTTTTTGGTGTGTGTGTGGTCTGAAGCCCTTGCAACACCGTTAAAATCCTGCCGTGTTAACCAGGCTTAAGTTCTAAGGTAAAGTCCCCTGCTGATCAGAAAGAACACAAAGGCTTGCCCAAAAATCTTAATTGTCCCCAAGACTTTTAGGATTTTTAGGTATTCAGTGGACTGATGAGATAATGGTTGAACTTTTTTGGAGGGTATGAAACTGGTGTAAAACTAACACTGCATTTTAAGTCAGAAAAAAAGGTCATATTAATAGCCAAATGTGGTGGTGATAGTGTGATGGTCTGGTGCTGCTTTGAAGCTTCAGGACCTGGGCAACTTGCTCTTATTGATAGAACCATGAATTCTGTTCTATACCAGAAACTCATGAAGGGGATTTATTGTCCAACAATCAGTTATTGACTTTAAAGAGGCCCTTTCATTAAAAACGTTTTTTCTGAAGTTTCTGTTGAATATTTTGGCTCCACAGGTGTTCTTACCTTCATAGTGGGTGTGAAAACAGGTCAACAACTTCTCTTTCAGTTTTAAGCTCTCAAACTATGCAGGTGGTGATAACACCCGAGTTCTCCCGAGTCCGAACGGTCTGTATCTGTTTTGTGACAACTCCTTTGTTCGTTAGTATTCGGCAGCTCCCGCAGTTGAAACCATGCCTAGCATGCTGCAGGCTAAGAAGCTGTAGCATAAGATGTCACAAACAGGAAGACACAACGTCTGACGTTTCCATGTGCAGCAGGGCAGGAAACAGTTTACCTTGCACTCATAGGCTAGTTTGTTAGCCAATCTGAGTCCAGCAAATTTGAATAATGAATATGAACGAGGTGCTGACGAAGCAGCCTGACTGAAGGAGCCAGAACCACCCGAATTTTAATGCAGACAGATTTAAAGGTCTGTTAATCAGTGTTTCCTAACATTTTTTAGATATAGAATGTTTCATGTTACTGGTTAATACTTAAGAAATAACCACAAAGTCCTCAAATTTGTATGGAATGGCCTCTTTAAGCTCAAGGGCAATTGGGGTATGAAGCTAGTGGATGATCTGAAACACACAAGCAAGTTCACCTCTGAATGGTTAAAAAAATCAAATTAGTTTTTTGTATCAGTCAAACCAAAGCCTGGGTTTAACTTGAGATACATTGGTGTGACTTTAGACAGGATGTTCATGTTTGAAACCCTCCAATGTGGCTGAATTAAACCAATTCTTCCACAGCTATGTGAAAGAACCATTGGCAATAATTGTAAACACCTGACTACAGTTGTTACCACTAAGGGTAGCACTATCAGTTTTTGGCAGTAAGTACTTTTTCACACAGGGACAGGTTGGGTTGGAAAGCTTTGTCCTTTAAACGTCCTGTATCCTGCTATTTTACAGTTTCAGCATCTGGGATAGGCACATATATGATAAAATCTTACCTTTGGTGTTATATTTTTCTAAAATATAACTTATATTCTCAAGTTATTCTTCAGCCAGGAAGTAAAACGCTCAATTTACCTAAAACCCCATCTCTCCTCCACCCCCCCTCGTGAGTGCTGCTCCTCGAGCCACCTGAATAAAATGGTGAATAAACCCCTGTAACACACACAGCCAAATTTTCGCCAAGACATTTTTAGAAAGTAAAATATTACAAAACGGTGGTACTTAGTGTCTGGCTTTGGCCTCTTGCAGCTTGCTGCATGTGTGTGTAATCTGCAGGGGCAGTGCACACATGCCGGGCATGTCCTGGTGTAACATTGTTACCTCACTATGTTATGAGTTGGTCGTTTTCCAGGAGATAGTGGAGCAGCTGGTCAGACCACAAGATTCAGGTGGAATACTGCTGAGAAATTCGCGTATTAAGCCAAAAACCACTCCGGGTGTTTGTCATCTTTCTTTTTAAATCTTGCAGCTGGTTGGTTGCACAGACTGTCATCACTGCATCCAACCCTCAAGCCACCATTCCTGTTTACATACTGTGGTAAGCTTAAGTTTTGAGAATAACACAAATATAGTTTCTTACAAGTTTTTGCTGCCTCCACTTTTATGAATGTCATCAAGAGTATGAATTTCAAAATATTTTATAAGTCTCTTTATGCTATGAAAATGAACCTTATAAAAAAAATCCTCTGCATTTGTGAAGAATACCTCAGGTTGCTCAAGAAAGTCCAGTAATCACAAGGTCTGTCTCTGGCCACCACCAACGCAGAGCTCAGGATGCAGGTGTGACTGCATCTGTACACACAGTGAAATAAAGACCTTTTCGACATGGCATTTTCTTCAAGAGAAACCCTGGGACAGACTGATATTCTGTACAAGGTCCAGGGACTGAACTGCTGAGGACTGGAGTAAACTGGAGGGGGGGATATATTACACACTTTAGTGTCCTTGAGGTTAGGTGGTGTTGAATGTGCAGTAGAGATCCTCTGTGATGCGGACTCTTGGGTTGAACTGATGCATCAGTTCAGTCTTTAGTTTTATAGAGTTTAAGATGCAGAATTAGGGACTGTTCAGTCACATGACTGGCTCATACAGTCAAGTCCTCCTCATCTTGCCTGGTTTCCACTGTATCAAGTCTCAATTACAACATCTTTCTCTTTTATTTCTCCTCGTCCTCCTCCCTTCATCTCCGCCCTGCACACACGGACACACACACACACACACACACACATACACACACACACACACACACCACCACCATTGCCCTCCCTCATTGTTTCTCCTTGTTAGTGATCTGAGCAGTTTTTTGCTGTGTGGACACAGACGAGGAGAGACACTTTGCTTATTCTCATGTTTTGCTCACATGCGTGCATTGACTCGATTTCACATTTATATCTTTTCCACACTCTGTGGTACTTACCTTAGAAACCTACGCACCGTCTCCCCTCTCACTGGCTTACGCACATAGTTTCTCCATCTAAAGCCAGATTTTACTTCTCGAGGATTTTTCTGAATAAATTCAGTGTTTGGATGTTGCCACACTCTGTGTGTGTTTGTGTGTGTGTGTGCTCTCAATTCTCTTGCTATGCTACTAAGGAAAGCCTTCTGAAACCATACTGAATGACACATGGCTGACTGACTTTGAAAGGATTTACTGCACCAAACCTACGCCTGCATTTTTTTTCTTTCGCTGTCCAGTTCTCATCCCATCCAGCTTTGCACTACAGCTCTTTTTTTTTACTGCAACATCTTCTTCTTTTTACCTCTTTTGTTTGTTTTTGCCACGTCTCATCCCTGTTCAACAACAGATAGAAAACTTTGACCTACCTCCTGCAGGCTCTTAGAAATATTAGAAAGCTTAGGAGGATGTGGGGCTCAGTTTCTCCCTGGGGTTTCTCCTCTTTCTGTTTTATCTCATTCACTTCATTATCTCATCTTTGTCTTTGCAGTCAGTATTTATTGTCTTTCTTTTCTGATAATTTAGCTCTTTTCCGGTCAGTCTTTAATCCTTTTCGATCTCTTTAGACATACTCTGTATACTCTCCTTGTACTTCTTTTCCCTCCTGCTTCAGCCACTTTCCTCTCTCTCTCTCTCTCTCTCTCTCTCTCTCTCTGTCTCTCTCTGTCTCTCTATCTCTTTCTCTCTGTCTCTCTATCTCTCTCTCTACCTCTCTACCTCTCTATCTCTCTCTCTACCTCTCACACACTATGCTCTATTTCTCTGCGTCCTTCTCTGCCCTACATTTTTGTTTCTTTTTTCCTGCTTATGCCCATCTCGCTTATCTGCTTTCTGTGATGGGGTTTGCCATCTCTTTCAGATGATATTATGGATTTACAGAAGACAGCTACAACATTTTTTGAGAACCTTTTACCTTGATGTAATCACATGGAATATTCCTTATCTAACGCACACAGTCAGCATCTTGTGGAAACTTGCTGAGGATTTATGGCCACATGAAGGGGAAATCATCTGTGAATTTCACAGAAATGATTGATAAATGGGATCATTAGGTTTGTTCTGATGGCCCAAATTTAAGGATTTAGTCGACCGCAGGACGATCTAATGGGAAAAGAATCATGATTTTCAAATCAGCATTGTTTCAAACAGGCGCAGCTGTGTGGCTTCTGTCGATAAAAAACTTTAAGTCATTCCTACACATAGATTGGGAACATTTTAATGTTCTCAGTTAGAAAATGCAGTGATTGCAACATCACAGTCAGAACTGGAGTGGTTTTTCCAACGTGCTTTGTGTCACCTGAATCTGGAGTACTATTTCACATGCTTTGTTTCAGTAGAAATAGCTACAACCCCGCAACATTAGTCGTGACAGATTTCGCTATGGCTATACCTGTGACAAGCTGCATTCTAGTTTCTTGCACAGCATTCATCATTTTCCAACTTTTGGGAATGTTTTAGAACATTTTTCTAGTTTTTGCCACATTGAGATTTGATTAGAAGGATATTTTAATTGGCTGTGAAAAGCCAGCAGAAGAAGTCGCTCCTGATCTTTGGCTGGATGCAGATTTTGGGGCCTGGTGGTTTTGCCAGGGCATCATGGCTCAACCTGATAATCTTCCCTATACAGTGAAATGAAGAACAGCGGTTGCATCCCTCTTTGCTGGAGCAAAGAGACCTGCATCTACACACAACACCCTCTCTCAAGTATGTTCTAAAAGCAGTCTCAGTTAGCAGTCATGCAAAGTTTATGTTTGGAGTTATTAGTGTCAATACAACTTATTCTAAACTGTCATACTCTTTCGGTATATGAGTGTTGTGTTGTGAAGGATGGAGAACAGTGTTTGCAGGCAAGTTTTTTTCTACACAGATTTTAACAACTGAAATAAACTCAGGAAATTGCACTTATTGAAAGGTATGTTATCTTCAAAAATTGTTATGAAGTAAAGAGTTAAATTAAAACTTTGTAGTTCAGTTTGTACATAAGGAATATACTGACTGTATGACTCTCTTCTCATGTCACTTCTCAGTGAAGTGATATTTTCTCTGTAGCAATTTCAACTCTTCAGTGAGTGATCTTAAATGTCAGTTTCAACAACCACTCTGCTACGCTAATGTCACAGTTTGTCATTTTTCTTTATTATTATCTCAACCTAACATATATTTACCCTCCAAAGATGCAGCATTGCGAGAGTTCCATCCTCAGAATAAAATTATAATAAACAGGCCTTTAAATGTATCATTGTTTTTTACTTGCCACCAGCAGTTGACAGTAATGATCTTTAATTTTAACTCAACATATATGTGCAGTCACATGTAAAACATTAGAGTAAAAGAGGAAATAAGAAGCTGAGCCACTTGGATTTGAGATGGTGTGGTTTTAGACGATTGTAATAGTTGAGACAACATGAGTTTTTCACAGCAAAACAGATGTTACCCCACATGTTTGCTGATGGAAATTCAGAGGGAGACAACTTCTTATTTGAAGATGATTCCCTCTCTGAGGCAGAGCAGAGAGATGGTTCCTTGACCAGTGGAGGAGCTCAGAACCAGTGGAGTGAAGAGAGTTTTTCATCTGCAGTGGGATGACAGGGTAGAGCATGATGTTGTCCAGTCATCAGGCGAGCTGCACAGGTGGATTCAGAGCTTTGAAGAGCCTGTGTGTTATCTTGGAGAGAGATTCTGATTCCTGATCCCTACTGTAGATTTCTAGACACTGATTACAACAGATGCCCACCAGTTAAAGGTTCAATATGTAAGAATTTTGCAGGGAAACCCTCACACAACAGTCTAATGTCACACTGATGTTGAAAGCAAAGTTACATTGTGACAGATTTCGAGCTTAGCCGGCTTAGTGGTCGCCAGTTTCTGTCATTTTAAAAACGTTGCTACAGGATGTAGTCATTGTTTACAGTAGCTGTTCTGCATCCATACTTCCTGGTTACATAGCGAGCTAGTGAGACTGCAAGGTTGCCAGGTCTTCAGCACAAGCAGTTGCAATTTAACAATGACCCGCAGCAAAGAGTAGCAGCGTTGTGGACAGAATGGAAGCCAGTAAAAGAAGCAGCCCTGTAGTAACTTGTAGTAGGACTAAGAAACCACAGCATCCTTCCCAAAAATTAAACAAACACAAGAGAAATAAAAAAAGGATCAACATTCGCACTGGCAACCCATTATTGGATGTAATTAGTGTAACTTATCGATCCTTGTGGGTTATTGCTTACAGCGTTTTAATCAAACAAAACAATGTAGAACTAGAAAAGCACTCGGAGACTAATCTAGATCACCCCCAAAATCTAATAATTTCTTCCTTGGGTCATTTCTGACCTTTCCTGAAAATTTAATTTCATTTCATTCCCTGATTCATTAAAATCCATCCATTAATTTTTAAGTTATCCTGCTAACAGACAGACAGACTCTGATGAAAACATAACCTCCTTGGCGGAGGTAATCAAAACAATCAGGCTAAACATGGGAATTCTTTATTGGCACTCAGGTGTGCTAGTAATTCTTCATTAAGGGATTTAAGGATTCCAGTGTTTTGGGGTTTTTCTTCATAAAATGACAATAACATACGATTGTGTGATTTAAAGTTTTTTTTTACCCTCAGAATATAGGTACAGGCCGACATACTTCTATCTGCACACATAATGCTGATCCGTTATTTGAGCATTTTTCTCTTCCAAGTCAAATTCCTTGTATTGTGCAAATGATATTTGGCCAATAAAGCTGATTCTGATTCTGATATACAGCTAATGTTTAGATTTGACATGTTCTCCTGTCAGTCCTCTAGTGCAAGCCTTGGAGGAGGATAGCATTGGTTGAGAGAGGACGGGGAGATTAAAGGGAATTGTTTGTGTGTAAGAGAATACTCAGAGGCAGGAAGGAAGTGATGTGGTTCAGTAGGGCTGCAAGATCAAATGGAGATGGAAAGGTAGGATCTAAAAGGTGTATAAGCATGATAGATGTAAACACGAGAGAAGAGATACAGCTGAAGGGCGGATGGATGTAAAGGAAAAAGATGCTCGATCTAAAACAGAGAGAAAAAGAAACCCAGAGTGAGATTTAAAAAAAAGGCATGCTAAAGAGATGCAGAAGTTCCTGCAGGAATGGGCTTACACCAGTCGTCCAGTAACCCAATTAAAACGAGTGGATTAAGTCCTGCTGCTGTTGGTGTGGTGCTGGACTCCGCCTCAGTCTGCTGCTGTTTAACAGGTTGGCTGTCACTTAGTGGAGCCCCACTGAGAGAGGAGCTGATGAGCCTGCCAGCTGCCTGCTCTCCTCCTGGCTGCCTGCATGGCCTATTTTTATTTGATTTCTGTCCTTATGAGTGTGCATGTATGTGCAAATTTAGCTCTGCTAGTGGTTCAGATGAATGTTTGTTAAATGTGCTAGTGCTCCTATTTTAATACTTTACTTAAAGCAACTCTGTTAAACAACAAACATACAAATGTGCTACAGAATAAGCTTAAAGAGGTATTTAAAGAAGGATTAACCTATATCTGTGTCAAGATTCAGCTTGCTTCGGGCTGTAACTAATTAATATTCATTTTTCAAATTTGCTGGACTCAGATTGGCTAACAAACTAGCCTGTGAGAGCAAGATATACTGTTTCCTGCCCCGCTGCGCACGGCAACATGACACGTAGTCCCTTTTGGTTTGATATGAGCTTAGGCTACAGCTTTTAGCAAGCAGTATGCTAGGCGTGGTTTCAACTGGGAGCTGATGAATACTAACAAGTAAAGGAGTAGTGACGAAACAAATACTGGCCGTTCAAACTGGGGAGAACTTGGGTTTTAAGAAAGAAAAGTTGTTGTGCTGATTCAACAGCCACTATGAAGGTAAGAACACCTGTAAAGCTAAAATACTCAACAGACACCTCAGAAAAACTGTTTTTAATGGAAGGGCCCCTTTAATGTTCACCCTCTAAATAATTTACCTTACAGTTTAAATATCTCAGATACTTCAAATTATTAGTTGGTGTTGTATATTCTACTTTATAGAGCCCATCAAAAACTCAACTAAAACAGTTCTACCATATCCTTTAATGTATTTCCTTAAGGTATGATGTAACAATGTTTGGAATATAAAACTGCTTTTTGCATAATTGGAAAAGTCAACATTCCTTCTTTTTTAATAGGATGTAGTGAAGCTGAGTATAATATGGTCAAGTCATTGTTGTATTTTATCTGTGTGCAGCAGAACACAGCTGATTGTGGTTTGTGACTTGTTCCATATTTCCCTATTTTTTTTTCCATCTCTCACCATCATCTTTTTCCTCGCAAGTTCCAGGTTATTGTCTTTCTTTTTCCCCACATACAGTGGGGTAAAAAGTATTTAGTCAGCCACCAATTGAGTAAGTTCTCCCACTTAAAAAGATCAGAGAGGCCTGTAATTTTCATCATAGGTATACCTCAACTATGAGAGACAAAATGAGGGGAAAAAATCCAGAAAATCACATTGTCTGATTTTTAAAGAATTTATTTGCAAATTATGGTGGAAAATAAGTATTTGGTCAATAACAAAAGTTAATCTCAATACTTTGTTATATAGCCTTTGTTGGCAATGACAGAGGTCAAACGTTTTCTGTAAGTCTTCACAAGGTTTTCACACACTGTTGCTGGTATTTTGGCCCATTCCTCCATGCAGATCTCCTCTAGAGCAGTGATGTTTTGGGGCTGACGCTGGGCAACACGGACTTTCAACTCCCTCCAGAGATTTTCTATGGGGTTGAGATCTGGAGACTGGCTAGGCCACTCCAGGACCTTGAAATGCTTCTTACGAAGCCACTCCTTCGTTGCCCGGGCGGTGTGTTTGGGATCATTGTCATGCTGAAAGACCCAGCCACGTCTCATTTTCAATGCCCTTGCTGATGGAAGGAGGTTTTCACTCAAAATCTTACGATACATGGCCCCATTCATTCTTTCCTTTACACGGATCAGTCGTCCTGGTCCCCTTGCAGAAAAACAGCCCCAAAGCATGATGTTTCCACCCCCATGCTTTACAGTAGGTATGGTGTTCTTTGGATCCAACTCAGCATTCTTTCCCCTCCAAACACGACAAGTTGAGTTTCTACCAAAAAGTTCTATTTTGGTTTCATCTGACCATATGATGTTCTCCCAATCCTCTTCTGGATCATCCAAATGCTCTCTAGCAAACCGCAGACGGGCCTGGACGTGTCCTGGCTTCAGCAGGGGGACACGTCTGGCACTGCAGGATTTGAGTCCCTGGCGGCGTAGTGTGTTACTGATGGTAGCCTTTGTTACTTTGGTCCCAGCTCTCTGCAGGTCATTCACTAGGACCCTCCGTGTGGTTCTGGGATTTTTGCTCACCGTTCTTGTGATCATTTTGACCCCACGGGGTGAGATCTTGCGTGGAGCCCCAGATCGAGGGAGATTATCAGTGGTCTTGTATGTCTTCCATTTTCTAATAATTGCTCCCACAGTTGATTTCTTCACACCAAGCTGCTTACCTATTGCAGATTCAGTCTTCCAAGCCTGGTGAAGGTCTACAATTTTATTTCTGGTGTCCTTTGACAGCTCTTTGGTCTTGGCCATAGTGGAGTTTGGAGCGTGACTGTTTGAGGTTGTGGACAGGTGTCTTTTATACTGATAACGAGTTCACACAGGTGCCATTAATACAGGTAACGAGTGGAGGACCGAGGAGCCTCTTAAAGAAGTTACAGGTCTGTGAAAGCCAGAAATCTTACTTGTTTGTAGGTGACCAAATACTTATTTTCCACCATAATTTGCAAATAAATTCTTTAAAAATCAGACAATGTGATTTTCTGGATTTTTTTTCCTCATTTTGTCTCTCATAGTTGAGGTATACCTATGATGAAAATTACAGGCCTCTCTGATCTTTTTAAGTGGGAGAACTTACACAATTGGTGGCTGACTAAATACTTTTTTGCCCCACTGTATAACTTGCATCTCACAAACTCTCATCTGCCTGTGCTGCAGTGTGCTTAGGAACTTCATACACTGAGTGTTATCACACGGGATGGCTTAACTTACACGAGTTAGTCTACTCGTTTCCTCACCACTATTGTAAAGGCTGCAAAAGATGCACAAATTAAAATTAAAGCACCTGTCACATAATCGGAATTGAAAATTTATTGATCCCTCTTGGGGAAATTATTGCTCTGCATTTGACCCAGAAACAGAGGGCAGTCATTTTGTACGGCACCCAGGGGGCAGTTTTGGTGGTTCAGTATCTTGCCCAATAAGACTCCGACACGTAGCCTGCCAGGACTTGGGATCAAACCCTGTCCTCCCAATCGAGAAGATGACCTCCTGAGTGTACACTGTAAAACTTTTTACTGTAAAATTACAGTAATTTACTGGCAGCAGTTTTGCCAGTAAGTTACCGTAAAATAACGGTAGGTCAACTGTATCCCAAAAATACAGTAACTTCTTGTCCTTTAAATTAATAGTATTTTGCTGTACAAATTCTAAATTACAGTAAATTACTTGCAGCCGGTTTGTCAGCAATTTACTGTAAAACTTTGAGTAGCGCTACTGTATTCAAGAAATATTGTAACTTGTAATTAAATAGATTTGCTGTAAAAAACTTACAGTATAAGTACAGTACAGTATAAACATACAGTAATTAAATGCCAGATTTTTTAGCCTTACTTTCTAACAACATTTTGGAAGAATTTCAATCAACTGAAAGTATCTGTCAGGAATAATAAACAAGACCACAGTACATATTCATATTTTTGTTGTTTATTATAATCAAATACTCAAACGCTTACAAGAAACAGCACAACAAGCTGTTTTTAAGTGAGTGTCTGTGTAAGTGTGTGAATGTGCACTAGAGTGGGTATCTGGGTGACTGAGTGAGCTAAGGGCTGAAAACATTGTTAAACTATACAGACAGCAAATACTTACAGTGGAGCAAAAAAGTATTTAGTCAGCCACCAATTGTGTAAGTTCTCCCACTTAAAAAGATCAGAGAGGCCTGTAATTTTCATCATAGGTATACCTCAACTATGAGAGACAAAATGAGGAAAAAAAATCCAGAAAATCACATTGTCTGATTTTTAAAGAATTTATTTGCAAATTATGGTGGAAAATAAGTATTTGGTCACCTACAAACAAGTAAGATTTCTGGCTTTCACAGACCTGTAACTTCTTTAAGAGGCTCCTCGGTCCTCCACTCGTTACCTGTATTAATGGCACCTGTGTGAACTCGTTATCAGTATAAAAGACACCTGTCCACAACCTCAAACAGTCACGCTCCAAACTCCACTATGGCCAAGACCAAAGAGCTGTCAAAGGACACCAGAAACAAAATTGTAGACCTTCACCAGGCTGGGAAGACTGAATCTGCAATAGGTAAGCAGCTTGGTGTGAAGAAATCAACTGTGGGAGCAATTATTAGAAAATGGAAGACATACAAGACCACTGATAATCTCCCTCGATCTGGGGCTCCACGCAAGATCTCACCCCGTGGGGACAAAATGATCACAAGAACGGTGAGCAAAAATCCCAGAACCACACGGAGGGACCTAGTGAATGACCTGCAGACAGCTGGGACCAAAGTAACAAAGGCTACCATCAGTAACACACTACGCCGCCAGGGACTCAAATCCTGCAGTGCCAGACGTGTCCCCCTGCTGAAGCCAGGACACGTCCAGGCCCGTCTGCGGTTTGCTAGAGAGCATTTGGATGATCCAGAAGAGGATTGGGAGAACATCATATGGTCAGATGAAACCAAAATAGAACTTTTTGGTAGAAACTCAACTTGTCGTGTTTGGAGGGGAAAGAATGCTGAGTTGGATCCAAAGAACACCATACCTACTGTAAAGCATGGGGGTGGAAACATCATGCTTTGGGGCTGTTTTTCTGCAAGGGGACCAGGACGACTGATCCGTGTAAAGGAAAGAATGAATGGGGCCATGTATCGTAAGATTTTGAGTGAAAACCTCCTTCCATCAGCAAGGGCATTGAAAATGAGACGTGGCTGGGTCTTTCAGCATGACAATGATCCCAAACACACCGCCCGGGCAACGAAGGAGTGGCTTCGTAAGAAGCATTTCAAGGTCCTGGAGTGGCCTAGCCAGTCTCCAGATCTCAACCCCATAGAAAATCTCTGGAGGGAGTTGAAAGTCCGTGTTGCCCAGCGTCAGCCACAAAACATCACTGCTCTAGAGGAGATCTGAATGGAGGAATGGGCCAAAATACCAGCAACAGTGTGTGAAAACCTTGTGAAGACTTACAGAAAACGTTTGACCTCTGTCATTGCCAACAAAGGCTATATAACAAAGTATTGAGATTAACTTTTGTTATTGACCAAATACTTATTTTCCACCATAATTTGCAAATAAATTCTTTAAAAATCAGACAATGTGATTTTCTGGATTTTTTTTCCTCATTTTGTCTCTCATAGTTGAGGTATACCTATGATGAAAATTACAGGCCTCTCTGATCTTTATAAGTGGGAGAACTTACACAATTGGTGGCTGACTAAATACTTTTTTGCCCCACTGTAACTTCTCTAATGTCTATTCAAAGAGAGAACACCTTGCCCCTTAAACTATCGGGGTTCACTAGACAGAGCAACACTGAACAATACAGTATGGTGGCCAGGTACCAAACAATAAAACAGTGCCAGGTTGGACTGTGCTTGTATGACTGAGTAACTTGGAGACACTTTGTGTGTGTGTGTGTGTGGGTATCAGACAGATTTATCTGTTGCAACTGAAAAAGCAGCACCCAATAAACTTTGGGTATTCACTAAACAGAAATAAAAAGTTTAACTTTACAGTATGCTGCCCAAATACTGCCAATATTAAAGTTTATGTTGTGCATAATAAACAGAACTAAAGAAATACAACTAACAACTCTTCTACATAATAGAGTTATGAATGAGTTTGAGTAAGGCAACAATCACAACAACTAAAGTTGAACTCGAGGGGTGTGTGTGTGTGTGTGTGTGTGTGTGTACACGTGTGCAGGTCAGCTCAACAGGAGTTAGTATCAAACTCACACAAAGTCCCACTCAAAATCCATAAGCTTTCTCAAGAGGGTGCACACATGCGGGTTCAGGGATGTCATTTCTTTCTTTGTACAGCAATACACAAAAAGCAACCAAGCAGGCAAGTTTAGAGAACAATTCCTACACAGGGTAATTCAAAGTGCTTTACAAATACAAAAAAGCCCAAGAATAAAATCATAACATAAAAAACAAAAAGTCATAAATACATTTAAAGGCAAGAAAATGCAGATAAAACATGTCAGAGAAGTACTCTGATGCTAGACTGTCAAGTGAATTGTACACATGCAGAGCTGTTTTACAGTCTACTCTCTGAACAACATGAAGCCAGTGCAAAGACCTGAGCACTGTACTAATATGGTCATATTTCCTAGTTCTAGTCAGGACGCAAGCAGCAGCATTCTGGTTGTACTGCAGCTGTCTTAAAACTTGTCTAGAGAATCCAGTGAGCAGGCAATTACAGTAATCTAACCTGGTGGAGACAAACACATGGATTAGTCTCTTCTTCGTTCACACTGCAGTTAAATGTGACCTGAATCAGATTTTTTTTTTCACCCAAATGTGATGCATATCCAAACGTCACATGGAATCTGTGCTCTGAGCTCAGTGTGTGAGGGAGTTTGCTGTGGACGAGACTAGAAAAGAAAAAGCCCCTTCTCTTCAGCATAGCGGCCTGCAACAACAGGTGTAGAGTTAAGTCTGGGAGTTGGCTCAGAAGGAAAAGCTACTTCGGCCCTGGAGAAGACAGTGTTTAATCATGTTTCATTATGAAACACATAATTAAACACATGCTAACAAGTGCAGCGTCCACATTTACTTCCGTAAGCACAGTGTGACATTGTATTTTCTTCTGCACGTGGGTCACTTCAGAGCCGTGTATAGTTCACACTGAAGTCTGATGGAGGTCGCATGGAAATGACTGTATGAACGACCACACAAACAAATGGGATTAAGCTCAATAAATTGGAATTAAACATTAAGACCTGCAGTGTAAACATAGCCCGAGTCTGCTGGAGACATAATTCCTTTGATTTTGGCAATGTTTTTCAGATAATTAATAAAAAGTTGCTTATGTTATTGATTTAATGTGACAGTTAAAGTTCAGTGAGTCTAGAGTTACTTTTAAATTTCTAACCTGATTCTCAGGCTTTTGAGAAACAGTGTCAATGTGACTGATAACACTTTCTTCTTGTTTCTGTGGGCCACAGAGAATGATTTCAGTTTTGTCTGAGTGGAGAAAATTTTTTTGCATCCTCACACTGATCTGTTCGATTTAGTGACAGTTATCTACAAGCCCATGTTCACCTGCCATTAGTGACATGTAATTCTGAGTGTCGTCTGCACATAGATGGATGGAAAGATTACCTAAAGCTCAAACACCTGATACTAATGACTTAATATTGAGTTTAAACTTACCTCTGTATGAATTCAAGAATGCAGGCTGCCTCATCCTGATACTGAAGGTTGAAATTATAGAAGCATGTGAAGACAACAGCAAGCTCCATCAGAAATGATGCTCCTTCACAAACCACCTGACCCTCAATGCTGACCATCCAACATTGGTCAGAACTCAATGGATCTAGAAAACAACAAAATATACAATGAATAGAATGTTGTGAGAAAACTCAACCAGCGAGAAGCCTTTTGAATTAATGATTTTTCTTTTTCTCAGTTTATCAAAACCTATTGTTGGCCATCTGCTGGATGTTTCATTTATTGTCATAAAACTGGTTATAAAAGCCCTAAACTCAATATAGATTTGGCCTCATTTAGGCCTGGGACGATACATTTTGCTGGACGATATATTGTCCCGCAAATTATTGACGATAAACGATAATATTGTCGACATTATCAAGACCAAAATAGCCACTTATGTAACATTAATATATCATAATAATGCAAGTACACCCTTCAAAATGCAACAATTAAACCTTTATTTAACATTGGAATGTCCATAACCAGAACCTTTAAATAAATAAAACAAAAAACAATAAAAATAAAACAAAAAAGAAATCTCAGTCGCTGTTAGAAAATATTTCACCAAAAACAATAAAATAGACCCTGTCTCTCCATAACAATAAATACAAGCCTATCCAATGTCAACAACCAAAACTTCAATAATGATAATAAATTATAATAATAGAGTTGTAAATTTTCCAAACCTTTCTTTCTTTCCTTACCTTAACATGTAACTCTGCAAATCCAGTTAAAAGAGGTTGAGGTAGCAACATAAATACTTCTAAGTTTCTCCATTCTCCTCCCAGAGATACAAAGTTCCTGAATGACTGACAGGATGCTTTACTCCCTTCATTTCATCCCGCTGAGCCACTAACGTGCCCAGCTGCTGAACCCTCTTGTCATCCAGCGTGTTTGGAGGTGACAGACAATGAAAACACGCATGCACACAGCGATATATCAAGGCCAGAAATATTGAGTAAATGTTCATACCGTGCAGTTATTTGGTTAACGTCCCAGCCCTAGCCTCATTCCAAAATGCAACTTATTGATGCATTTATCTTCGAAATTTCCAAAATTTTCCAACTATGCAGCATGCTCATGGACATCCCCAGGAGGTTCAAATCCTCTGGAAAACACTGGTATAGTGCAAGTATAGACACAGAACTTTGTGCTTACTTAGAATGATCAAGCGCGGACTGTCAGGCAGAGCAATGGATGCCTTCACAGTTGCTGCTGTGACTGACACCTACATATCAGACAAAAAACATTAGAGAAAGTTATTATTATTATAATTACACAATGTTTTAACAAGAACTAACTTAAAAGATATGGTGGAGGATTTTCCCAAATTTAAGGAAAGAACTGCCCTCTACCATTTAGCATTATGATCAGAGAGATAGAATGAATGGATAGATGAAGGCGTAGGGTACTACACATAAACACTGAAAGTGTGCATGTGCAGAAAGCAAAAACTATCCAACGAGCACATGCAACAGCCTTACGTAACTAAGGAAAAAACAGAATTCTTAGAAAAAAGTCAGAATTCTGACTTTTTTCTCAGAATTCTGCCTACCATTCTACATGAAAATCCAAACTGATATTTGATATATAATCTAAACAAGCTTTTTACCGGTTTAATTTCAGAATTTTAATTAATATGATTTAAAATTCTGAAATTAAGCATAGTGTGTTTTCAAGAAAAGACCCCTGCGTTATATTTGACTCAGTTAATTCTCGTAGAGCTCACAGTCTACTGTCTTAATTTACATGCAATTTTACATTTGCACATGTACTCCTTCAGAAAAAGGTCGAGCATTCAGCTAACAACTCAACTAACCGCTAGCTAGTTCAAACATGCGGTGTCAGCAAAAATGCGTTAGCTTAAAATCCACGGGGGTTCAGTGACTTACCAGTTTCACCAATTTGGTCCGATGACAACTCGATGAAAAGTGAAGTAAACAAATCCACTTCGGTTCCACTGGTAAAAATAAAAAGGCAGTCCAGCTAGTGTTGACTCTCCAACTCTCCAGCAGACCGGTCTTCTGTTCCAGCTGGCGCAGACTCCACTCAGATTGGCTGCTGGCTGTGCGAGACAGAGCCGAGCTGAGGAGTTTGGCGGTCTCGTAGCTGGTAACCAAAGAAAAATAGCGCAAAGTTTAAATGTTTAACTATTTTGAAATTATAATACACCGCAACACATTAAAATTAAATTCTAAAATGACTGAAAGTCAATGGTTGTGATTATCTCTGCCCAGACCAAAAACATAAAAAAGAAATAGCCTGTTTGAAACGTTTTTTTTTTTTTTAAATAACCACTTGATTTTCCCAACATGCTTTGCAGTAAAAAATAAAATTACTGTGTTTAACATTTTGACCGTTGAAATTCATGAGCAATCACGATAACTCCTACAATGCATTGTTTTTTACAGTCATTTACTGTACAATCCTAATACAGCAAGTTACTGTTAGAATTTGACTGTAAATTTAGAGCAAAGTTTAACAGTGTACACTGAAGGTCTATGCTTGAAGATATCAACAGAACCACATCATCCACATAAAAGCAGAGATGAGATCATGAGGTTCCCAAACCAGACACCCGCCTCGCCGCAGCTACACTTTGAGATCTTGTACATTAACAGGATTGGTGACAAGGGGCATCCCAGGTGAATTCTCTGTAGTAAGTCGAGCTTGTTCCCTGTAAATAAAATGCATTTTAATTAAATTGGAATTATTTTTGATATTGAAACAAAATATTCAGGATACAATAAATGGCTCAGAGAACCTAAGAATATTAAGTATGCGCACCAGAGGTCTGAAATACACAGGGGCTGTCTTCTTATTGCTTCTTGTGGTCTACAGTGAAAAATACAAGCAGACATCTGATTAACGGTATTTTTACCCCTGTTGTGATCCTGGGGTTTTAGTTCCATTTAGTATGTCTTCTCCTACTCATTTATTCTATCTGTGGTTTTGTTTTCCTCTGGGTTAAGTTATAGGTTTGTTTTGGGCCATTTGCTCCTCCTGCTCCTTTGTGGCCTCCTGTTCAGCCCTTCCTGTTTTGCTTTTATTTTGATATCCTTTGTGCTCTCTGTTTCCCTTGTGTCTCTCACCAGCTTGTTCTCTCTCTGTCTCCTCAGCTGTGTCCTGTTATGTCTTGTTAGCCCTTTGTGTTCAGTTTGTATAAAGGCTGCACTTTAAGTTTCCTCCTTTGTCTGGTGCTCGTCAAAGATTCCCTGCTTGTCTCACTTTTGGATTTTTACCTCCTTTTTGCTCCCGTCTCCCACAGTAACTTTGTTTTCTCATTGTTTGCTGCCCCGTCAGCCTGTTTATTTTATTATTATTAATAAAGTGTTTAATTTAGTTCCTGGCTGCTGTCTCCTGCATTTGGGTCCAACACTTATAACACAGAACGTGACAACCCCCTGTTGTGCTAAAATTTGAAAAATAGTTTGTATATGCACGGTGGCAGTATGAAATAATGACATAGGCCTACATGTAACTTTTTTTTTTGTTTTATTATAGATTATTAAGAAAACATTTAATGATCAGTAGCTTTGTGCCACAACCTAAATGTCAATCCTTTGCGTGTTAGAATGCCTCAGTTTCTCACCCACTGGCTTTCATTCTTATCTAAAAGGGACATCTTTGATTCTTTGATGCTGCTTTTTTCCGAATGCATGTTCACTTGATTTGTTTTGAGGTTATTATTGTTTGTTTTTTCTCACAAACACCCAACAACCATCACAGTAAGAAATGGGACACTTGTATAAAACAAAGACTGAGTTGAGCATTGGGGTATTTGGGGGTTTATTTAAAACAATAATGACATAAGAGACAAAATAGAGAAAAAGGCTACATGAGAAGTGAAAGGGTTTGTTAGAAACACACTTTTCATGTTTCAGGTTTTTTTAGAAGTGGGTGGTGGAGTCCAGACATGCTTCATGTCCTCATTTACATTTTTTTTTGCAGTTACTCTGCAACTAACGGTCAAACTATTGAAAGTGCTGATGTGGCTTATTTTGGATTAGTGTCCATATTTCTGTATTTTCCTTAAGGTAATCTGATCATGACCTAAGCGCAAAATGACAAATGCTGAATGTATTAAATGAAAGGTTTAAGTTAGTCATTTTTGGCATGCTACCATCTCACTTACAGTACTAATTTGCTAGAGTAACAATTAAAAATATTTTAGTCAGTAGAAGTTGTTGGCATAATATTTTATATGTTTATAAATGGCATGTAACATTGTTGATGATGCAAAGTCCAGTTCTGGGGAGATTTGAATTTAATTTATTTTTAAAGGTCATACTTGGGGGTATTATGTCTTTTACTTTTACATGATAGGTCAAATTCAGAGTCAGCTGAAACCAGTTCCTGCTGCAATGATGACTCAACAAACTCAGCTGGGATGTTCAGTAAGGGGCAGAAGGACGCAGGAAGCATCAGAATGTTCATGACTTTCATTGTGACAAGCCTACAGTAAAAAAAGAGGCAGAATCACAGCTTTAAAATGGCACATGGAAACTGAGTCAGATGCAGATCCGGCATTTTTGTTGAAACTGCAAACATTAATGACAGTATTTGTAAATTAAGATTTATATCTGCTTACATGAGATACAATAAAGAAATAACATTGGACATGCTTCTACCCCACAGAAATCTAATGCCCAATAGTACATCTCATAGACATGAAGTTATGCTTTTTTCTCCCTGAGGTGATACAGATAAGGGGAAAGTATAAATATCAGCGATAATAGGACAGTATGGGAAATTGTTGAAGTATTTTTACCCTCTTACCTTCCATTGATCTTAATGTTATGGACAGTTTGTGTATTATACAGTTTATTGTAAACTTCCTGGACTCTTGCTCCATTAGGATTTTCAATAAAAGACCTTGTGTCAGTGTTTTGCTGAATGATATTGATTGATGAAGCTCTGTAATTCTTCTCTTTACTCAAATTTGTTTGCCATTTATTCTCCTTTACGTCATATTGATTGCTATTTGTTTTAGTCATGACTGGAAAAACTTCAGACTCTTCCTTATCTCACTGAAAATAATGTAGTGTCTTAGTGCTATTTATTTTGTTTGTTATTTTCAGAATGTGACGGCCAGTTAGCCCCATGTGGACCATCTGAGTCGGGCATGGCGTCGTCTTCCTACCTGGAGTCCAGCCTCAATCACTCAGTAGCGGGTGGTTGTGGGGTCAAATCCCGGCAGGGAGTACCTGGTGGTCCTGGCACTAGTGGCTCTGCAGGAGGTCTGGAGCGATCTACGGGGTGCATGGACCGGGTTCTTAAGATCTTCCATTACTTTGAGACAAACAGCGAACCAAGCACTTGGGCAAGTAACATCAGACATGGAGATGCCACGGATGTCCGGGTAAGACTAGCAAACCAAACTCTTTTGACCTTCTCACATCTGCAGCATATATACATGTATATATGTATGTGTGTCTATACACACACATAATGCTATCTGTTTTTTTACAGGGTGTTATCCAGAAGATTGCAGAGATCCACAAACTGCGCTGTGTGTCCTCTTTGGGCCTCCGTCTGGCCCATTTGCACTCTGATGCTCTCCATTGGTTACACCCTGATTTAGGTGTCTCTCACGTGAGGGAGAAATATGAAAAACAGCATCCACAAGAAGATTGGAGGTAAAACTTCTACATTTTATAGTCTCTGCCAATGGAAAGTACTTGAACAGAAGTCAGAAATTGGATCCAGAATTACAGTCTGTGGAAGATCATATTATATCTCTGCCACTTAGAGGTGTGACATGTCTTACTTATAAAGCAAACATTCTCCTTTACAGTGTTGTGTATTAAAGTCGAACATCAGGGTTAATAAAAATTAGGGCCGGGACTCGATAAAAATTTTTAATCTAATTAATTAGAGGCTTTGTAATTAATTAATCAAAATTAATCGCATTTTAATCGCATATAAATATTTGACCAGAGAACAGTGAGAATTTTTTTCAAACGGATTTTTAGTATACCATTGAATCATGACTGAATACACATAAGCTTAAGCAACAAAATATTGTTTATTTTTGTTCAACCAAGTCCAACAGACCAGTGCATTAAGTGTAGAAAATGTCTACACTTGTACTCGGAGTCGGGCTAACGTCCACGCTAGCTGCTATATGTTTAACATTGAGGTGATAATTCAGGCCCGATGTGCTGCGGTGATGTGCAAATTCCTTGCTGCATAGCTTGCACACATGCTCTTATCCACGCTTCCATCCAGTCATTTTGTATAACAAAACTTCCCATCCACGGGGCCAATCAAAGCGGTTGCTTCTTCATTCATGTTCACTGTGGTTTGTTGTTGTCCTAAATAATGAACGCTGGTAGGTGCTCCAGTATAATCGATCCGCTGAAACTCATGAGAGATGTTCTGCGGTGCTTAAATAAGTGCGATTAAAATGCGTTAAAAAAATGAACGCGTTATTTTTGTGTAATTAATTAATCTTAATTAACGCGTTAAAGTCCCGGCCCTAATAAAAATACACGACTTTGCTCTTTTCATAGTTGAATAAATTCTGTTTACTAACTATAATTCATTTATTCTATACTATTCCAAATTATTAGTGGTTAGATTAAAGCTACTTAAAGAGGGACTTTCAGATTGATAACCCCAATGATTTAAAACATACTGCAACATGTAGCAAGCTAAAAAGTCCACAGATGCAACATTTATCCTCAAAGCAGCAAGAAGAAAACAGTAGCAGATGATAAGAATAAGAAATATGGGTTAACAAATGAGGTTTAATCAGATCAAAAATGTAAAAACAATCTTTTGTCTTAAAAAAACAACCTTGTTATATATCCAACAGAAAGGACAGAGACAGAGCTTTTGTGTAATTCAACGTGTCTTTATCACTCAGAAAACAGCTATCCATTGCTTCATTGTACTCTCTTCTTCTCTCCTTTCCTTCCTCGTCTCTCGTCACAGAGCCCCCTGCTGGTGAAAGAATATTAATCCTTATTCAGTCCCAATAAAGCAGTCCTTCACATTTTCAGCAGTGTCTGTAAACATAACATCTCTCCTCTTTCTCACTGAATTCTACTACCTCCGTACCAACTTACCCTAGCTACAGAAACTTATTTGCACATAAAATCATCAACTGTAGATTTTGCATTTCCATTATGTTTGCAGAACATACATCACATAACACTGTGTTGTTTAACTATAAATGTGAAATAAAAAAAACATCTGTAATGGTGCATAAATCAGTCCTTGTACCAGAATAATTGTACTAATAAACTGCAACCACTTAACACCTTTAGTCAACAAAAACTTCACAAAATAAATCATGCTAACTAATTACTATACTTCGACCTCAGAACCAGCAGGACGAAACTTAAACATTACTATCTAACAGCTCAAATGTCCTTTTTTTTCAACTTATTTTATTATGTAACCGTTGGTCCAAGCTGGTAGCTATCTCAGTCTTTTAGGAACCGGATGTCTTTTTGGAGTTGCTTTTGTGTTTGTGTTTTCCTCCCTTGTATCAGCCTGCAGTGTCTCGGCATTCTCCTCTGGGCAGAGCGAAAGATGGGGGTGCATTCCACCTCTTTCCATGACTCAAGATGAAGGTGCTCAGTCCAGCCTGTTGCTGCACTGACAGTGGATCAGTGAACTATCGCTCTCCTTTCCCCACATGGAAACATTTCTGTATTCTCACTTTGTCACCAACCACAAACTTGGGGGGTTTTGCACCCTTCTTAGCATCAGTGTAGCATTTACTCTTGTTCTGCTGGTGGATGACTCTGGTTCTGATTTGCTCATAATCATGTGTCCCCTTGGAAACCGGAAGGACATTTAGGTTATTTCTCATTGGTCTCCCTCTGAGAAGCTGAAATTGAGCTGCTCCAGTCATTGCATGAGCTGTAGGATGGTAACTCTGTAACATATGCCTCATTCCACTGGAGTTCAACCTTTATTGTCTGTCTTAAGCAACTGTCGCAGTGGTTCCACCAGTGTTGCATAATCTGAAACAAACTTACTGAACCAGGATGTCAACCCCAGGAATGAACATAATGCAGCCATGTCTGTTGGAGCTGGAGCCTCAGCGATAGCAGGAAGATGCAGGCCGACCCCTCTGAGACGTTGAACAGCTTCCAAGTTTGTGTCATGTGTCTCCCTCGACATTCCATAGACGATGACGTCTGCCAAATAGTTCTGGACAATAGGTAGGTCTTTCGGGACTGTTTACATCATTTTCTGGAAAGCTGACGGCGCAGATGCTAGGCCAAACGGAGTAAAGAGGAACAACCCATCATGAGTGATGAAAGCGAGGTAAGTTAGCTTGTGGCTTTCAGGATGCAAAGGTAACTGATGGTACGCTGAGCTCAAGTCAGTCTGGCAGTAGTGGGTGGCACCTGCTAACTCAGAAAACAGTTCCTCCATGTGAGGAAGAGGATAGCAGTCTGGATGATACTCTTGTTTGGTTCATGAAGGTCAACACACAGTCTCAGCCCTCCTTTGTGTTTCCGTGCCACTCAGCTGCGTCGATCTTTTCAATTATGCCTGCTTTGAGTAAGCAGGAAAGGTCTGCTGACACCTCTCTGCGTACACTTAGTGGCAGACGTGTCAGCTTTTGACGTACCTGTACTCTATGGATCAATCCTTTGACACATCCAAGTTCAACTGGTAGAACCAGATCAACATTGTACACATTGGACTTCTGGTTAGCAAAATGATGCTCATCTGCAGTTTAATTTTTAATGTGGTCCACTTTGCCTCTGATAATGCTGACATTCAGTGCTTTAATGAGGTCAAGGCCTAACAACGGTGAACCAGCTCTGACAATGTAGAAGGAAGCAGGAACTTTTTCATTCTGTCCATGCAGAGCTACTGATGAAGGCAGACAACCAATTACAGCTAACTCCTCTTTAGCATATGTAACTAGCCTGACTTTGGGTTGCACTAGTGAGCAGTCTGCAAAATAATGTCTGTAAATAGTCTCTGGCAGAATAGACACAGAAGCTCCAGTGTCTAAGATTAGTTTTACAGTGTGAGCACCACTTTGTTCATTTTCAATATCAACAGTGCAGGTAATCTTGTCCTGAATAGCTGTTGTTGCTTTAGCAGCCTCCACATGCAAAATTGCTAACTCTGGAACCACAACTTCTCTTACTTCACTGACTGACGACTTGCATACCTTGGCAAAATGTCCTTTTTTTCCACAATTATTGCATTTTGAGTAAGCAGCTGGACAGTCTCTGTCGTTAGCCAAGTGCTTGAGTGAACCACACCTGAAGCATTTCCGCTGCTGCGGCTGTTGCTTTGAACCTGCTGGTTTGCGTTGGTGTGGATCAGAGCATTTAGCGGGGCGAGAGCCTCTCCTCTGGTGAGAATGAGAATTTGCCGCTTCAACTGTTTGAACTGGCGTGGTCGGAAACGAACTGGGAGTGGAGAGTAGAGTGGAGTTTTTAACTGCAGCTTCCACTTGGCCTGCTATCGTTAAAGCCTTATCCAGTGTGAGATCCTCCTCCAGTAATAATTTTTCTTTCACAGCGCTGAGATGAGCGTTGGAGATTAACTGGTTTCCTATCATTTTATTTTCCATATGTCCAAAGTTACAAGACGAAGCTAACGCTCTCAGAGCGACAACATACTGAGAAACAGTCTCATCCGCTCGTTGAATACGCTGTCTGAACACGTGGTGGCACGGCGATTACTTTTGGGACAAAGTGTCTCTCCAGTGCTCCCATAGCCTCCTCATATGTATCACCTTGCTCCGGTAACGTGTAGAATAGTCGTTGTCCCTCCGGGGGGGGTGGGTGAGAAGAAGACAACAAAGAGACCACAAAAACAGACCAAAACTAACACAAAAACAAAACAGACCAAATACAGTTATCAATATTGTTAATAATCATACGCATCATATCACTCTAAAGTTTTTACACTAAAGTACCCAATTATACACAAAGATTTGTTTGCTCATGCGTATGCGTGCATGTGTTCGTGTGGATGTAGATGTGTTAAGTGTCTGTGTGCTTGTGTTTGTTGTAGTGTGTGTGTTGGTGCTCTGCTTGTATCAGTGTGTGTAGTTTTCAGTCCCTGAGTACCAGTGTGTCTATTGTGCCCATTTGCATGTCCATGTTTATTTGTAAATATACACATACTAGTGTTTTTATACGAGCATGCGTGGTGTGCTTATGTTTATGTATATTTATCATGTGGAATGATTGCACAGAAAGGGTACAGTGTAGCTAGAGTGTGGTTTTTACCACCCCAGCCCTGAGGGCGCCAGAGTGCTTTGGATCCACGCGCCAGGGAGCACAGCAGCCCCAAGTGGACCAGCAACTACAGGCAGGAACAGAAGGCAGCCACAGGTCCAATGCAGAGGGAAGGCCCAGCAGAGTGGAGCAGCCCCTGCCCCCAGCAGGAGGACGACCCAGGAGGGCACCGGCCAAGGGGTCCCGGAGTCTAACATGCTGCCCCCGCTCCCCAGCATAGGGCCAGGCGGGGGGCCAGCAGCCCTGACCCAGGGCCCAGCACCCCCTCTCAATCGGTCACCCGCCCACACCGGAGAGCCCGGCCCACCACCCCCGCCCTGCCGCCAACGCGACCAACACAGGTCCGCATCCACACCCCCGGCAAGTAGAAAGGAAGAAAGCGGCTGGCGCAGCCCCTCAGAGAGGCACCCACCACTACATTAATGAGTGATATCGCACGGTAACTTGAAGGTAAAGTCGAGTCTTTATCAGGTTTAAGAAAGACGTTGATGATTGCACAATTCATATTTTGAGGGATTGTGGAAGTTTTGTTTATTTCTTGAACCATTCTATGGAATATTGGGGAAATTATTGGCCACAATTCTTTATACAACTCTGCAGGGAAGCCATCAGGACCAGGAGCTTTCCCTTTTGGCATGAGTTTTTGAGCACTATGGCGTTCCATTATTGATAGAGGTAGCTCCAGATCTGTGGTCTGTTGTGTATTTAATTTAGGTAATGTAACAGTGCTCAAAAAAGCCTCTATTTCTGAATCAGATGGACTGATGTACAAGTTTTTATAGAAATTTCTTAAGGCACAATTTATTTGTTCTGGCATGTTTGTTATTTTACCAGTTTGATCCTTTACTGATGATATTGTTACTTTTTCTTTATTTTTTTTTTTCAGTTGTTTTGCCAAGAGTTTGCTAGACTTGTTACTGTATTGAAAATTCTCTCAGCATAACCTCTGTGTTTGAAACTGTATTCTAGAATTAAGTATTTTGTTTAGTTTAAGTTTTAGTGTTCTCAGTTCTGTTAATATTTGTTGATTCTGGGTTAAAGCCTGAGTTTCCTCTAAGAATTTTATTCTTCTGGTTATGTTCTGTGAAATGCATCTGGTAATATCAACATCTGAGCCTCATGTTGATTGTCAGTTGTGAAAATGTAGTAGTATGGTGTAAACTGTTTATTACTACATCTTAGGTGGATCGGTCTTAAATATAAGTGGACTTAGAGCTGTATATTTACCTGATTGTGACCGAACGCTCAGTGCCATTGACGTCTTGACGTCTCTACAGCTTTTATTAGCTTAAATCCAGCAAAGCATTCTGTGGCAGCTGCTCCATGAATTTGAACCCATTACAGGCTGTATTTACTCATATGATCCAGGAGGGGGCAGTAGTGCACTTCTATGGGTGAGATCACTTATTATTTAGCGTGTTATAAGCCACGTGGATGGGGGGAGGAGCCAGGCACTCAGGACGAGATAGCCAGTGAATGAGGAAGAGAGATTCAGAGCCACAGCTGTGATGTGATCTTGTTGTTCATAGTTATTACAAACTAGTATAGAATTCATGGAATTGAGAAGGTGGTGGAGTTTATTACATGGATAAAATCCCTCCAGCGCGACGGTTGGATCTACCAGGAACAAATATTGTGTCGAAGGTGGCGTGCTTTTTGATCCAACTTGTCATTTTTGGACTTGTGATGTCTTCAGCCTGACGTTGAGGTTCTTCTGGCGATTCTAGTGAAGCTAGAGTGGATTTATCTGATCAGTATCTCCTGTTAGGATCTTCTGAAAGCAGTAGGGAGCAAAATAAAGAACGATTCACTGCATAAAACACACGGTAAGTGTTCATAAACAAGTCAGTTTATGAACAAGTCAGTGTTCATAAACAAGTCAGGGGCAAACTGACTTATGGAGCGTTCACACCGGCCCAACCGCCAACATCAGAAACATCAAGTTTACATGTAAAGTGTATGGTGGAGTCTGTCAGACCAGCGTCAGAGTCTCTGCGTCGCTTTGTGAACGTTAGCAGTGTCAACCTTTCAAGCTTTTCAAGTGTTTCAGGCGTTGACGCTTGCAATGCGAGCAACGCAGAAGTTCAGCTAGCTGAACTTTTGACGCTCTTGAAGCGGCATGTCAACCAATCAGAGTGTCTCACCATAGTGGCGTACTTGAATAAAGCAGGAAGTCTTCAAACAGGGTGCGGGACAAACGGAAGTAGCGCTGGAAGCAAACCTCATCCATATGTAGCTCCTGGAGCAATTGGTTTAACTCCTCAAACTCAGAACACATCTGAAGAATGGGGTGTATCCACAAACGGAGTTAATAAAGCCAAGCCACTCTCTCTGTATGATCCGCCATAGCTCAGAACATCCGATAACAAAAGAAGCCCCACCTACGCGGTCTTTTTAATGGTCAAGCATTACAAGCTTCAACACCTACGTGCTCTACTGGCAGGCGTTACAAGCTTCTTTTCTTTCAAGGGTCTTTTTATTGAACAAAGTGCCAACAAAATATACAGTAAAAAATGTACTGTGCAAATTTTTATTTTTCGCTTTTTTTTTTTTATTAACCCCAGAAACATTAAATGATAACCAAAAAAGAAATCACAGGCAGCCAGCTGCAAAAAAAACCCAAAACAAGCAGACAAAAAACAAAACGTCGCAGACAAAGACTTTTGCGCGCCACTTTTCATAGCCAGATGGGCATGCCCATATCCCCACTTACGTCCGCTTTCTGTTTCAACCGCCTCAAGCTAGTTGATCCGCGCTATACTGTACTGCTCTCAAGCGCGCCGTGCCGATTTGTCAGTGGAAAAGGGGCATCAGAGGCAGTAGTTGAGGGTTTCTCAAAGAAATCTAGAAAAGGGCGCTACAATGTATAAAATTTATTTTCAGAGCCATGAATGGTGTATCTAATTTTCTCTAATGCTGCTTTTCCACCGACAGAACACGGTGCGGCTCGGTTCACTTTAGCCCCCTGCGGACCCTTTTCCATCGCCTTTCTCGGGTCTTAACCGCGTCACTCCGCGCCATCCCTGCCTCTTTTTTAGACCACCTCCTCGGTGGTTCGAAGCGGCCCAAAGTGGGCCCACACGCCCACCTGTCTATTGATTGGTCCAGTAAACTGCTACCAGTGACACGACTACCTACGTAGTGGTAGCCCCTGATTGGCCCGGCTGTGTGTGGTGTTCACGTGGTGTGATTCAGAAGCGCTCCCGCAAAAGGCTTAATAAAACCTCCCAGCAACCATACAAATATTTTATTTTAAAATACAATTGACTTTGGACAATGGCGACTTCCTCCACAAGAACCAAAAATCAAACCAACCAAAATGAACCACAGACAGAGTGCAAAGTACAAAAACACACGTATATCCGCCATCGTTGTTGTTGTTTCACGAGCTGTGACGTCGCGGACAAAGACTTTTGCACGCCACTTTTCATAGCCAGATGGGCATGCCCATATCCCCACTTACGTCCACTTTCTGTTTCAACCGCCTCAAGCGAGTTGAGCCGCACTATACTGTACCGCTTTCAAGCGCGCCGTGCTGATTTGTCGGTGGAAAAGGGGCATAAGTCCATACAAGCCATTAGCTCTTTTATCCATTGTGAATGTGAAGGGGGTGCTGAGTCTTTCCACTTAAATAGTAAAGTTTGTCTGGCCAATAAAAGCAACAAATGCAAAACTCTAAGCTTGGACTTCGGCAGAACAAGGTCTGGGGCCCCACCAAAAATAGCACAAAGTGGATCTGGTTTGACTTGATGTTGCAGGACTTCAGAAATGGTATGAAAAGCAGAATTCCAAAAATTGGCCAATGCGGGACAGGACCAATACATGTGAAGCAATGTGCCAGGAGCACTGTTACACTTTCCACAAGTTGGATCCACGTCTGGGTATATACAAGCTAACCTGACCTTAGACAAGTGCACACGATGAACAATTTTAAATTGAATGAGTGCATGTCGAGCACACATTGAAGTAGAGTGAACTTGGCTAATGATAGAGTCCCCTATTTTGTCTGAAGAGGTAAAATTAAGATCTTGTTCCCATTTAGACTTAATGGCATCTATGGAAGGGCACTGTAAATTTATTATTAAGTTATACAGAATGGATATTGCACCCTTAAAAGTTGGATTAACGGCAAGGAACTCATCAATAGGATTGTCTGGTGGTTTTTGAGGGAATTGAGTTGTCATAGTTTGCACGAAATGTCTGGTCTGTAAAAAACGAAAAAAAAAAAAAAAGTGGAGGTTATACCAAATTTGGTAGATAGTTGAGAAAAAACTTGCAAATTGCCCATCTAAATATAAATCGGAAAAACATTTTAGGCCTTTTCTGTGCCATAAATGAAATGCCCTATCTGTCATTGAAAGAGCAAAAAGGTGATTTGCAGCGACTGGACTCTGAAGTGAGAAAGACTGGAGACCAAAACTCTTCCGAAACAGACCAAATTCTAAAAGACTGTCGAACTATTCTACTATCGCTTTGAGCAGAAGTTGCAAGGGGAAGAGATGAACCTAAAACAGCAAACAAAGAAGTTTTCTTGTCCACATTGGACTCCATAGTAACCCAAACTGGTTCCAAGTAAAATTGTTTCCAGTATAACATACACCTGATATTAGCGGCCCAATAATAGTATTGAAAGTTTGGCAAAGCCTTACCTCCTGTCACCTTCGATCTTTGAAGAAGTGCTTTTCTCAATCTTGGATGCTTCCCATACCAAATATATGAGGTAATTAAAGAGTCTAGTGATTTAAAAAAAGATTTGGGAATCAGAATAGGAAGGCACTGAAAAAGATATAAAAAAACTTGGAGAGTAATGTCATTTTTACAGAGTTGATTCTGCCAATTAAAGACAAAGATAATGGGGGCCATTTAGACAATATTTGCTTAGACTGATCCAACAGAGGGATAAAATTAGACTTAAATCAGAGGTTAAACTGTTTAGTGACACATATCCCAAGATAATTGAAATCTGCAACTACTTTAAATGAAAAATTTACTAGACTCTTCTCATTGATCAAGAACAATTCACTCTTATTCAAATTAATTTTATATCCAGAAAGCCTACTGAAATTGTCCAATAAGTTAAGTAACAAGGGTAAAGAAATTAGTGGATTAGAAAGAAATAAAAGAAGGTCATCCACGTAGAGCGAAACTCTTTGTTCAATGCCACCTCTCCAAATACCTTGTATCTTCCTACTGCCACAAACAGCGATTGCAAGCGGCTCGATTGCTAAAGCAAAAAGCAAAGGGCTTAAAGGGCAGCCCTGCCTTCTTCCACGGTGAAGCCTGAAATCGTCAGAATAGTCAGAACTGAAGCTAAAGGACTAACATAGAGAAGTTTAACCCAAGAGCAAAATAAAGGTCCAAAACCAAATCTTTCCAAAGTAATTCAACCATTCAACCCTGTTGAATGCCTTTTCAGCATCCATTGCAACCAGACATTCAGGGGCATTATTATTAGATGTATAAATTATATCAAAAAGTCGACGTATATTGAAGAAAGAGTGTCGATTCTTAATGAAGCTGGTTTAGTCAGGCGAAATTATAGAAGGGAGAACTATTTTCAGCCTACAAGCCAATAATTTAGATAAAATTTTAGCATATTTTAGCCTATATTCAACAAGGATATAGGCCTGTAGGAAGCACAATCAGCTGGGTCTTTGTCCTTTTTAAGCAGCACAGTAATACAGGCCTGATAAAATGAAGGTAGGAGAACTCCGGAGTCGAATGATTCTGTAAAGACTTGACAAAGAAAAGGAGCAAGGTCATCCGAGAACTTTTTTTAAAAATTTACGGAGAATCCATCAGGACCTGGAGATTTTCCCGATTGCATGGATGATATTGAAGTTCAAGTTCAAGTTTATTTATTTATAAAGCGCCAGTTCATGACAAAGTAATTTCAAGGCACTTCACAGAAAAATCAACCAATTAATAATAAAACATTTTCTATCTAAGGAACCAGCCGATTGGGCTGAATTGTTATTTCAGCACAATCCCCCATCCTGAGCAAGCACGATTGGCGAAAGGAAAGGAACGACTCCCTTTTAACAGGAAGAAACCTCTAGCAGAACCCGGCTCAGGATGGGCGGCCTTCTGCCTTAGCCGACTGGGGTCTGAGCTGACAGGAAAGAGACACAGACAAACACCGATGGATTTTGGCCAGTCGTCATGTCTATAGAAAGATAAACAGAGAAACAGTTAATGGCAGCAGTAACAATCAAAAGCAATAACAACTTGATGGCTCTAGTGGGAATATTTCATCCTTTGTTTACGTGAGATACATCCTCTTCAGAGGCAGCCAGAGTAAAGAAAGACAGCAGAGTGAAGAAATGTGGTCAATATGTCCTCCGGCAGTCTAAACCTTTAGCAGCATAACTAAAGGGAAAGCTCAGGAGAACCCAAGCTAACCCTGACAATAGGATTGTGTAAAAAGGAAGGTTTTACATCTATTCTTAAAACTACACAAGGTGTCTGCCTCACGGATAAAAAGTGGAAGCTGGTTCCACAGGAGAGGAGCCTGATAACTAAAAGCTCTTCCTCCCATTCTACTTTTAGAAACTCTAGGAACTACAAGCAGACCTGCAGTCTGAGAGCGAAGTGCTCTGTTTAGAGCATATGGAACAATAAGATCTTTAATGTAAGCTGGAGCTTGGTCGTTCAAGGCCTATTGCCTGTTTAATTTCTTCTGTTGTAATGGAAGCTTCAAGAGCCTGCCTAAAGTCTGGAGAGATTGAAGGGACAACTCTATAGAATCAAAAAAATCTTGTAAGTCCTTAACAGTTAATTTGGGATAAAATGCCTTAAATGTATCATTGATGGCCTTTTGATCTGTTGTTACATCTCCATTGTCTGTCTTAACCCCAGTTATTATTTGCTTAGCCTTAATACCACGCAGTTGGTTGGCCAAAAGTTTTCCCGTCTTTTCACCATGTTCATAAAATTTGCTCTTAGTCCTAATCAAGCAGCCTTCAACCTGGCGAGTGGAAAGCACAAGCGCTCCTTTTACAATGCGGGTGAAGATGATTGTGCATATTGACGGTCAATGGTCAAAATCTGGTCTGAAATACCCCTCTGCTCCTTCATCGCTAATTGTCTTTTAAATGCGGCAAATTACATAATTTCCCCTCTGAGAAATGCCTTTAAAGCCTCCCATACAGTTTTGTTTGGCAAACCAGGTGTTCTGTTCTCCTTCCTATAAAATATAACAAATTGCTCATCTGTAAGCAAGAGTGGATCAAGTCTCCAGTGCTTTCTCACAAAGTTACAGCCCTGAAATTACATTTTAAGCACTAGAGGGGCATGGTTAGAAATGGTGATACTTTCATAACTGCATGAGTGAATATTATTGATTAATAAACTATCAACAAAAATAATTTATTATTGTATAAGTGTGGTGAACATGAGAAGAATAGTCTCTGGCAGTGGGATATAAAAAACACCAGGGATCTGTAAGGCTATAATCTTCAAGAAAAGATTTAAGATAAGTAGCAGATTTGTTAAGAATAGCAGGTTTAGAGGAGGAGCGATCTTATACTGCATCCATAAACAAGTTGAAATCACCTCCAAGAACTAAGAAGTGGGTTTGTAAGTCCAAGTTTTGTGAGGACAAGTTGCGGAAAAATTGTACATCATCAAAATTAGGTGTATAAAGATTAGCCAGAGTCACAAGCTTATTGCAGAATTTGCCAGAAACTACAACAAAACGTCCATGTTTGTCTGATAGTAGAGACAGTAGAGGGTATGAATAGAGTATTTCGATCAATAAGAATAGCAGCACCCCTGGCCTTTGCTTTAAAATTTGAGTGAAAAAGCTGTCCTGACCAACATTCTGTCAAACGTGAATGGTCTGAGTCCTGCAACTGGGTTTCTTGCAAAAAACAATTCCAGGTTTAAATTGCTTCAAACGTGTAAATACTTTCTTTCGTTTTATTTGGGGGTTCAGCCCCTTCACATTCCAACTAACCAAAGTACTGTCCATACTATCCATTTAAAACATCATAAGATTTGTATAATGTGTAGCCCAAAGAAGGGAGAGGGAGGGGGAGGGAGGGAGAGAGGAAAAAAAAACCCACAAGAAGCAATAACTAAAAATGCAAGAAGGATACAAACACCAACATTAACCCAACAGGTTGCATAAAACAGCAACCTCTTCATCTCTTTTTCTTTTCTAATACCCATAAAGTACTTCCAAACTACTAGCTTAAATCCCTGCAGATTTAACATAATACCCTAAACTTTCACGCACCATCGAATCAACCAACTAGAAAACAATGAAAACATGGTTACCTCATTATACACAGCCGGTGAACAAATCACAAGGAAAACAATACGGCTTTAACTTGTACAACGCGTTGTCACTTGCGTGCGGACAGGTTCAGTCCGTAGTAACGGCCTGTGTACTGGAGTGTCCTGCTTCGCGCGAGTATCCACTTCATGGCGGAGCGTCTTAGTCATCCTCCACGGCTTGAGTGGAGCAAGAAGCCTCCGAGGTAGACGCCAACCACTGGTTACGGCCATCCGGAAGAGTAATCCTGAGTTTAGCGGCTTAGAGGAGAGAAGGGCGGAAACCTCTCTTGTACAGTTCAGCCATAACATCTGTGTACTGGGCCCGCTGCCTCTGGACATCAGCGTTATAATCCTCGTAGAACTGAAGCTTATGTCCACGGTACTCCAAAGACCCACAATGTTTCCGGGCCTAACTCATCACCAAGTCCTTGATTTGGAAATGGTGAAAACGAATGATGACACTCCGCCGCTTCTTGTTTGCACCCAGCCGAGGCATTAAGCTGCGATGGGCTATGTCCAGCTCTGGCTGGGATGAAAGGGTTTGTGCTCCGAAAACCTCCACCAGCAGCTGGGAGAAGAACTCAGTTGGTCGTGGACCCACGTCCAGCGATTCTGGTACTACTACTACTACTACTACTACTACTACTACTGTCATTTAGCAGACGCTTTTATCCAAAGCGACTTACATTGAGAGAAGATACAAGCAAGAAATCAAAGAGAAGGAAACAATATAAGGAGGCGGACTGTTTGGAGTCCAGTTTAATTCCAACGCTGATACATCAAGTGTACAGTGGGGCAAAAAAGTATTTAGTCAGCCACCAATTGTGTAAGTTCTCCCACTTAAAAAGATCAGAGAGGCCTGTAATTTTCATCATAGGTATACCTCAACTATGAGAGACAAAATGAGGAAAAAAAATCCAGAAAATCACATTGTCTGATTTTTAAAGAATTTATTTGCAAATTATGGTGGAAAATAAGTATTTGGTCAATAACAAAAGTTAATCTCAATACTTTGTTATATAGCCTTTGTTGGCAATGACAGAGGTCAAACGTTTTCTGTAAGTCTTCACAAGGTTTTCACACACTGTTGCTGGTATTTTGGCCCATTCCTCCATGCAGATCTCCTCTAGAGCAGTGATGTTTTGGGGCTGACGCTGGGCAACACAGACTTTCAACTCCCTCCAGAGATTTTCTATGGGGTTGAGATCTGGAGACTGGCTAGGCCACTCCAGGACCTTGAAATGCTTCTTACGAAGCCACTCCTTCGTTGCCCGGGCGGTGTGTTTGGGATCATTGTCATGCTGAAAGACCCAGCCACGTCTCATTTTCAATGCCCTTGCTGATGGAAGGAGGTTTTCACTCAAAATCTTACGATACATGGCCCCATTCATTCTTTCCTTTACACGGATCAGTCGTCCTGGTCCCCTTGCAGAAAAACAGCCCCAAAGCATGATGTTTCCACCCCCATGCTTTACAGTAGGTATGGTGTTCTTTGGATCCAACTCAGCATTCTTTCCCCTCCAAACACGACAAGTTGAGTTTCTACCAAAAAGTTCTATTTTGGTTTCATCTGACCATATGATGTTCTCCCAATCCTCTTCTGGATCATCCAAATGCTCTCTAGCAAACCGCAGACGGGCCTGGACGTGTCCTGGCTTCAGCAAGGGGACACGTCTGGCACTGCAGGATTTGAGTCCCTGGCGGCGTAGTGTGTTACTGATGGTAGCCTTTGTTACTTTGGTCCCAGCTCTCTGCAGGTCATTCACTAGGTCCCTCCGTGTGGTTCTGGGATTTTTGCTCACCGTTCTTGTGATCATTTTGACCCCACGGGGTGAGATCTTGCGTGGAGCCCCAGATCGAGGGAGATTATCAGTGGTCTTGTATGCCTTCCATTTTCTAATAATTGCTCCCACAGTTGATTTCTTCACACCAAGCTGCTTACCTATTGCAGATTCAGTCTTCCCAGCCTGGTGAAGGTCTACAATTTTGTTTCTGGTGTCCTTTGACAGCTCTTTGGTCTTGGCCATAGTGGAGTTTGGAGCGTGACTGTTTGAGGTTGTGGACAGGTGTCTTTTATACTGATAACGAGTTCACACAGGTGCCATTAATACAGGTAACGAGTGGAGGACCGAGGAGCCTCTTAAAGAAGTTACAGGTCTGTGAAAGCCAGAAATCTTACTTGTTTGTAGGTGACCAAATACTTATTTTCCACCATAATTTGCAAATAAATTCTTTATAAATCAGACAATGTGATTTTCTGGATTTCTTTTCCTCATTTTGTCTCGCTATCGTAAATCATAAATTAATCCTACATTAAGACTGAAAGTGTTCTTTAAAGAGGTGAGTCTTAAGTCTGCTCTTAAAAGTAGCTCTGAGGATCGCTCCTACCGTTCATGTCCAAGATCCTAGAGCGAGCCGTTTTCACTCAAGTCTCACAGTTCCTCCACGACAACGACCTACTTGATCCTTATCAATCAGGCTTTAAGCGAGGCCATTCCACTGAAACCGCTCTTCTCTCAGTTGCAGAGTCACTACGGGTTGCCAGATCGGCTGGTCTCTCCTCAGTACTCATACTCCTTGACTTGTCTGCTGCTTTCGACACCGTCAACCACCTCATTCTCCTCTCAACGCTATCTAAGCTTGGCATCTCGGGACCGGTCCTCTCGTGGTTCACCTCGTACCTTGCGGAAAGATCTTTCAGAGTCTCGTGGCATGGACAGATGTCCAGTCTGCATGAGCTGGCGACGGGTGTCCCGCAGGGCTCGGTCCTTGGTCTTCTCCTCTTCTCTTTATACACCACCTCATTAGGCAAGATCATTCGCTCCTATGGCTTCTCATACCATTGCTACGCTGACGACACTCAGCTCCTCCTCTCGTTCCCTCCAGACGATACATCCGTCTCAGTGCGGATATCTGCCTGCTTCTCAGATATCTCGGCGTGGATGAGGGATCGCCACCTTCAGCTTAATCTGTCCAAAACTGACCTCATTGTCTGTCCTGCCAGTAACTCCTTACCTCCTCAGATAAGCGTGGAGCTTGACTCCATCACGCTGTTCCCCAAAACCTCCGCCAGAAACCTTGGTGTCATACTGGACAACCAGCTGTCCTTCAAAGAGCAGGTTAACTCCGTAGCTCGCTCATGTCGATTTGCGCTTTACAACATCAGGAAAATCAGAGCCTTCCTCACAGACCACACCACACAGCTTCTGGTCCAGGCCCTGGTCTTTTCCCAGATCGACTACTGCAACTCTTTGCTGGCCGGTCTTCCGGCGTCCTCGGTTAAACCTCTGCAGATGATTCAGAACGCAGCAGCACGTCTGGTCTTCAACCAGCCCAAAAGGGCTCATGTCACTCCGCTGCTCATTTCCCTGCACTGGCTTCCAGTTGCAGCACGCATCAAATACAAAGCTCTGCTTCTGGCTTACCAGACTCTAACACACACAGCTCCTACTTACCTTCACTCCTTCATCCAAACCTACATTCCCACGCGTCAGCTACGCTCAGCCGCTGAAAGACGCCTAGCGCTTCCACCACAACGTGGCATGAGATCATGTTCCAAACTCTTCTCCTCTGTTGTCCCCCGATGGTGGAATGACCTACCAAACTCGGTCCGATCCTCAGAGTCGGCAGCTACTTTTAAGAGCAGACTTAAGACTCACCTCTTTAAAGAACACTTTCAGTCTTAATGTAGGATTAATTTATGATTTACGATAGCGAGACAAAATGAGGAAAAGAAATCCAGAAAATCACATTGTCTGATTTATAAAGAATTTATTTGCAAATTATGGTGGAAAATAAGTATTTGGTCACCTACAAACAAGTAAGATTTCTGGCTTTCACAGACCTGTAACTTCTTTAAGAGGCTCCTCGGTCCTCCACTCGTTACCTGTATTAATGGCACCTGTGTGAACTCGTTATCAGTATAAAAGACACCTGTCCACAACCTCAAACAGTCACGCTCCAAACTCCACTATGGCCAAGACCAAAGAGCTGTCAAAGGACACCAGAAACAAAATTGTAGACCTTCACCAGGCTGGGAAGACTGAATCTGCAATAGGTAAGCAGCTTGGTGTGAAGAAATCAACTGTGGGAGCAATTATTAGAAAATGGAAGGCATACAAGACCACTGATAATCTCCCTCGATCTGGGGCTCCACGCAAGATCTCACCCCGTGGGGTCAAAATGATCACAAGAACGGTGAGCAAAAATCCCAGAACCACACGGAGGGACCTAGTGAATGACCTGCAGAGAGCTGGGACCAAAGTAACAAAGGCTACCATCAGTAACACACTACGCCGCCAGGGACTCAAATCCTGCAGTGCCAGACGTGTCCCCTTGCTGAAGCCAGGACACGTCCAGGCCCGTCTGCGGTTTGCTAGAGAGCATTTGGATGATCCAGAAGAGGATTGGGAGAACATCATATGGTCAGATGAAACCAAAATAGAACTTTTTGGTAGAAACTCAACTTGTCGTGTTTGGAGGGGAAAGAATGCTGAGTTGGATCCAAAGAACACCATACCTACTGTAAAGCATGGGGGTGGAAACATCATGCTTTG
>SSNP01000102.1:1784962-1806334 GCA_006937955.1 Pachypanchax playfairii
TTAGATTCCACTACGAGTCGGGAGACTTCGTCCTCATTCAGTAAGCGGAAGGAGCAGAGCGATTGACCGGAGGAAGGATGGACCAGACTGTGATTGTCAGGCTCAGAAAACTGATTTTTAATGGAGGCGATTTTGTCGGTGAAGTAGGTGGCGAACATGTCTGCAGTCAGCCCGGTGGGTGGCTGAGCAGGTGGAGGACGGAGAAGAGTATTGAATGTCTTGAACAGTTTTCCCATGTTAGGAGCATTTTGGATTTTGTTTTGGTAAAAAGCTATCTTGGCAGCCTTTAAGCAGGATGTGAAGCTAGAGAGCTTTTGCTGGTATTCGGACAAGTCAGAGAGATTTTTGGATTTGCGCCATTTCCTTTCAGCTGCTCTCAGACCAGCTCTGTGATCCCTCAGAGTGTCTGTGAGCCACGGACTAGGACGCTGCCGGGCGGCCAGCTTTGACACACGAGGGCAGACTTCGTCCAGAGAAGAAGCTAGTGAGGAGCAGAGCGTCTCTGTTGCGTCATTTACAGGCAGAGTTGAGAGCACCGAGTGGGAAGGGAGGGAGGAGCAGACATGCTCGGATAGCTGCGAGGGAGTGAGAGATTGAAGGTTTCTGCGGTAGGAGACAGTCTTTACTTTTGCGTTAGGTACGTAAGGGATGGAGATGCTGAATTTAATCAGGAAGTGGTCTGAGAGGTGCAGCTGCGTGACTTGCACGTTACCTGCAGTGCAGTTTCTGGTCAGTACCAGGTCCAGTGTGTTGCCAGCTCTGTGTTGGGGGAGTCTGGACCAGATTGAGATTGAAGAAGTGGACCAGGGCCAGAAAGTTATGAGCTTGTGTTTTATCAATATGAATGTTCATGTCGCCCATAACAATTAAAGGGGAGTTATCATCCGGAATGTCGGATAGGATTGTGTCCAGTTCATCCATAAATTGCTCCATGTTGCCTCCCGAAGGGCGGTAAATAACCAAAACATAGGCAGCGACGGGCTTAGAGATTCGTACTGCATGAAATTTGAATAAGGAGCAGGTAATAGTGATTAGCAAGGAGGAAAATTTCCACATTTTGGAAATCAGGATGCCTGTACCGCCTCCTCGCCTAGCAGAACGAGGAGTGTGTGTGAATTCTGCATCAGAAGATAGGGCAGCCCGTGTTGCTGTGTTGTCAGGACGAATCCAGGTCTCGGTCAGGGCTAGGACCTGTATATCGGAGAGGTGCGGCAGAGAACTGATGAACTCTGTTTTGTTAACTGCGGACTGACAGTTCCAGAGGCCGAGGGTAACGGAGGCTGTGGCAGCTCGACACGCCATGGGCTGGATGAGGCAGTGCGGATTACGTTGTCTATAGAGAGTGCGTCGAGGTCTGTGCCCAACTATGACTGGGATGTGTGATTTGCACATGGTGTCTGTGTAGTGGTTTGTACTTACTTTGCTCGGTGGACTCGCGCAGGTAGACTCGCAGGTCTTGACCCTCTGTGGTCTTAACCGATGTGGGACCAAACACGCTGACGCCTCGCTGACGCTCAGCCTAATGTGTCTGGCTATATACCTAACAAGGTACACAGAAGGTACACACAAGGTAAACAACGGTAGGCCCACCAAACGAACATTCTGCCTCCTGCTTCGTCCTTCTAGGTTAGAGAGCTTATTTTTCAAAAGTGTGTTTTCCTCTTGTACTGATTTACATGTAGCTTCGAGTGTTGCTAAGTAAAACGGTTCACATGTTGCATGAATCATTGAAACATGAAATATTTCCATCAAAGTCACTGATCTGCTTGAAAAGTCCCTTTACACAAAACGCTCTTTATCTCAGCTTTTAGTCCTGAAACGTGTGGATTTTCATTAAAGTTGCTCTTTTGTACTGCAGATTACTAAACAACAGAAAGAGGTAGAAACATTTTTTTTTTTTTGCTTTTGAAAGGAGAAAAACAAAATTTTGTGCTGATTGTTTCAGAATTCACATCAATATTCTGTTGAGATATGGTCTGGGGAGAGTGGGTTATCACTCCTACCTGTAGTTAATAAGGAACTTGTTAAATAGTTTTGTGACAATTACTTGTTTTCACAAGTTGACAAATACATGAGTTTTGTGTTTATTATTACTAATAATAATCATCGAGGCATTTAAATGGTAACATTTAGCTGGTTATTAATCTAATTTAAAAACAATTTCTTTAATGTTTCCTGTGTAGATACCATCATCACAACTACAGGACAAAAGTATTATAGTTTCTGGTTTCATATATGAAATATTCATTTAGATTGGTCTTTTTCTCCAGTAGAAATAAAGATACTGATTACTTACTGAGAATGAAACGGTCGCGCCATCGTCAGGTTTCCAACTTTCTTGTTTTATGGTAGCAATTCATCGAGCTCTACGTTCAAGATCTGTCAGAAAATGGTAAACAGCTTTTTGTGTGATATCTTTCATGTCTGTTATGATGAACATCAGCCAGTCACGTTGATCAGAATCATCTAGATCTAACTAACTAGACACTAATGGCTGGGGGCGGCTGTGGCTCAGTGGTTAGAGCGGTCGTCCTCCAATTTGAAGGATGGTGGATCGATCCCGGCTTCCACCGCCACATGTCGAAGTGTCCTTGGGCAAGACACTGAACCCCATGTTGCCCCCCGATCTGCGTATCGGGTTGTGTGAGTGTTAGCCCCTACCCTCTCTCCCCGGTTTACATATTTGTTTGAATGGGTCAATGTAAAACCTTGTAGTGTGAAAGCGCTTTGAGTGGTCTGAATGGCTAGAAAAGCGCTATACAAATACAGGACATTTACCATTTACCATTTAATGTAGCAGCTTGCCTACGAGCATCTCTGCACAAGTTCATATCACATGATGTTGTGACAGCAAATCCTCTATAAGTATCTAGTGTTTATGGCCTGTTCAGACGTTTGTGGCCAAGTTGATGGTCTTGTTTAAGATTTTCTACCCGTGCAACACAAAAACCTTCTTTGAAACATCGCACCATAACCGAGGATTATTTACTCTATATTTACTTGATTATTTACTTCTAAATTGTTGAGGACTGTTTGTTTTTACAAGGACATAGATAGACCATGGTTAAAAACTGTTGTTTCCAAAAACAAAAACATTTACTTCTCATTTGTCATGACATGTGAGGCAACATGATATAACAACACAACAAAGGTGTTATGGTCCCTTCCAACTGGGGTCCGGCTCATGGAACAGAATCCAGCTCATGTAGAGGTTCCTCTCGTTATTCATCTCTACACCCACGAGTGTCAGCATCTTGTTTCCAATCACTTGGGCCAGGCCAAGTGATTGGAAACAAGATGTATAAAGTCAAGCACTCAGGCATGCAGACTGTGAAGCAAGACATTTGTGAAAGAATGGGCCACTCTCAGGAGCTCAGTGAATTCCAGCGTGGAACTTTCATAGGATGCCACCTGTGCAGCAAATCCAGTCGTGAAATTTCCTTGCTCCTAAATATTCCACATTCAACTGTCAGCTCTATTATAACAAAATGGAAGCGTTTGGGAACAACAGCAACTCAGCCACGAATTGGTAAGCCACGTAAAGTGACGGAGAGGGGTCAGCGGATGCTGAAGCGCATAGTGCAAAGAGGTCGCCGACTTTCTGCACAGTCAATTGCTACAGCGCTACAAACTTCATGTGACCTTCAGATTAGCCCAAGTACAGTGCGCAGAGAGCTTCATGGAATGGGTTTCCATGGCCGAGCAGCTGCAGCCAAGCCACACATCACCAAGTGCAATGCAAAGCGTTGGATGCAATGGTGTAAAGCACGCCGCCACTGGCCTCTAGAGCAGTGGAGACACGTTCTCTGGAGTGATGAATCACGCTTTTCCATTTGGCAATCTGATGGACGAGTCTGGGTTTGGAGGTTGCCAGGAGAATGGTACATTTCAGACTGCATTGTGCCGAATGTGAAATTTGGTGGAGGAGGAATTATGGTGTGGGGTTGTTTTTCAGGAGCTGGGCTTGGCCCCTTAGTTCCAGTGAAAGGAACATTGAATGCTTCAGGATACCAAAGCATTTTGGACATTTCCATGCTCCTGACCTTGTGGGAACAGTTTGGAGCAGGCCCCTTCCTCTTCCAACATGACTGTGCACCAGTGCACAAAGCAAGGTCTATAAAAACATGGATGACAGAGTCTGGTGTGGATGAACTTGACTGGCCTGCACAGAGTCCTGACCTGAACCCGATAGAACACCTTTGGGATGAATTGGAGCGGAGACTGAGAGCCAGGCCTTCTCGACCAACATCAGGAATCATGGAAGAATGGTCAAAATTTCCTATAAACACTCTCCTCAACCTTGTGGACAGCCTTCCCAGAAGAGTTGAAGCTGTAATGGCTGCAAAAGGTGGACCGACATCATATTGAGCTCTATGGGTTAGGAATGGGATGGCACTTCAGTTCATAGTATGAGTAAAGGCAGGTGAGCGAATACTTTTGTTAAAAAAAAATCATGTTGCGGTTGTGGTGAACTCCAAACCGTACCCAGACTTCAGACCAACACAGGATGAGAGGTAAGTAAAAGATTTATTACAGAGGGGGGATGGTACAAAGAACCAGAAGTTTAACAGTCTATAAATGATCTTTTGTAACAGGATCACAGGCACAGGATCTGGGAACTTCAGGAGGCGTTCTAGCGATGGAGGAGAGAACAGGTTAGTGATGCAGTTTCTGGGTTGATGATGACCAGTACGGTGTGCTGGGAATGTGCTCACAGACTTACGGTGATTGTAGAAGGAGAGAAGCCTGGAGGAGGACTGCGGGAAACAGCAGTGGTGGTGGTGTGTCTGATAACAGTGGTGATGAGGATGATGAAGATGACGAGAGGAATCCAGAGTTAAGCGACTGATGATGTTGTTGTAGAAGGGTGGACAGAGCTACGGCGAGGAACAGGGCAGGCGTGGAAGGATCCAGGAGGAGAGACAGACAATCCAGGAACGGGGGCGGACGTGAGACGCACGTCAGAGACAGGAGCTGGGCCCTCCGAGCGGCACGGCAGACGGCCAGTGCGGGAGATGAAGACACCCAAGGACTGGAGCTGAGATCCAGTGAGGACGGAACTTGGAGGAGGAGGACAAGGTCGAGGTAAGAACCAGAACCATATGAATAAATCACTGAACTAGGAGGCCTAAACGTTACCACGTAGATAGCGAAACTGGTGTCCATCTCTAGTTCCTCCAGGGCTTTTAACCCAGCCCGGGCGGGGCTGGGTAATGAACCACACCTGCGCCTGATCAGCAGGATTCGTCTCAGCTGCTTTGCACCCTGCAATGACACGGTTAGATTCCAAAACACAACAACACACCACTCACCAACTGCTGAGACCTGACATATAGTGTAAATTCCCAGTAAAATGTGCCAACAGCTGGAGGATCTTCATAACAACAACTTGATTTTAATTTAAATTGTTTTTTTTAGTTTTTAAGGCGGCCTTAGCCTCTCCTTCAGAGGACCGAGATACTGAAACCACCACTGCCCCAGGGCGGCCGTAGTCGATCGGGAAGATCATCCTCCGATTGGGAGACCAGAGCTCGATCCCAAGTCCCGGCAGAAGCTACTTGTCAAAGTATCCTTGGGCACGATACCGAACCCGCAACTGTCCCCCGAGCACCATACAAAAATGGCTGCCCTCTGCTCCTCACCTCACAGTGAGGATGGGTTATATGCAAAGCCAGAATTTTCCCGAGAGGGATCAATAAAGGAAAATGTTATTCATATTATCATTATTATTATTATTTATTATTATTGAAATTGCTGTGAGTTGGGCATGGGGTGCTGTTCACTCATCTTATGGCAATCATTTTTGTAAGATGGTCATTGGTAACCTGTCTCTTCCAGATCATTATGTAGCCCCACGTGTCCAGTTGGTGCAACGCAATGATCTGGAACTGCTCCGTCTGAAAGTGTCTTAAAAAGGGAGAGCCGTCTGGTATAAAATTTTGAGGGGTTTTGGATGCACCAGCTAGTGTCTGACTACCATGATTTGTCTTTAGCCTATCACAGTAAATCAAGCTCTTGCAAATCCAGTCAGGAGAAAAGCATAACACATTGTTACCATCAAGAAATGCACAAAGTGTTTCCCTTTGCTCATTTTTCAATGAGCAATTCGTCTCTAGTTCTCCTAAAACAGATTCAGTAGCTGCTTCACCACATCCACTGGCGTGGTCATGTTTGTTTTGTTTTGCCTGGGCACTTGCTGCTATCGTCATACCTGAACACCCGCCCCAAAGCACAATGCTAACACATGATTGTGCTAACACACACCACCAGTGGAGTTGAGTCCGACGGTTTAGTTGGAGCAGTACAAGATGGATTTTTGTGGGTTTGGCAGACTTCTAATCTTGCGAGAATCCATCTTGCAGTGCAATTGGTAGACTGGAGAAAGTTTCCAATGCACCGTACGCAGAGTACAAGAACTCTACAGCTCGTGTGCAACAGAAAATCACCTCATATTCTCAAATATTCATCATGTTGCTCATGCGGCAGCCGTACCAATTTCCTGTAGGAAACAGTGCCCTCCTCCATGACTGTTCAGAACTCCAGATTTCATAGGAAACAGGAGATTCATACAAACGATCTGTTTATACAAATCTCCCAAGTCATTGTAACCAGGGCTTAAGCACAAACCTGACAACACTTTTCTGGGTATGTCAAGAAACATTTAACTCTGAGTCTCTTCTGTGCTGCTTATAACTATGTGTACTGCAAATCTATTTATCCATCACTGAATTCTGTTTCCAAAGTCTTTCACATCCTGCTTTGTTGATATGTTACACATGGAAAGTTAATTCAATAGGCTTTTCTTTTTTAGTGCTTAATATTTTGGGCAGGCTCTCTACATTTGGACTGTTTTGATGCTGGACCGTCCTCAGTCGATGTTATTAACAGCTCTCTTTTGTCCTTAAGCTTCAAATCATTAAAATTAAAATTAATTCAACAGGAAGGGGTAAGATAGAGCAGAGGAGCTTTGCCAGTTGTTGCAGGCTATGTGCATCAGAGGGCAGCAGAACCGCAAGCCCTAAGGGAGTTCTGCTGTTGTTGAGCTATTGTTAGAACAGCAGCAGTTAGGAGTGGGATGGGCTGGGAGACTCACTGTGCCTCACTCAGTTCTGCTTTCTCTCAGTCCTTTCACTCGGATCCTCCTCTCCATTTTTTTATATTATGTTCTCTTTTTTACTGCAAACATGTGCCATTGTTTCTCATTTGAATTCATTCATAATATATTAGGATATTTTATTCATTTTCTTTCTGGCCTTGGTTTTCTTTGTTACCTAAGCATGCATCATCACAGCTGCCTGCAGCGCTCTATTCTCCTGACCCATTTCTCTTCTCTAGTCTCTGTAATATGTCACTCTTGAACGAATATGTCACTTTAGACAACCACAGCCCATTTGCGTAACTGTTTCTGTAACTCAGCTGTGGGCCAGTGTAATTCCAGAAGCCCCATTATGTTTTATGGTATTACGAGTTTATTACATTTAAGGTGATTTAATTAGCAGTATGTCACTGTGTAGCCTATCAGTGTGCCACCAGAAGTAGTGAGGGCAATGCTGTTCACCTTTAAGACTTAGTTTTAACACCATGTGTTGGCAGGAAGCCAGTCTTTTTAAAGTGAGACAGCAAAACTAGAGCAAGACACGGAGTCAGCCCTCCTCTATAAGTGCTGTCTGATCAAATACTTCACCCATTCTCTTACATGGTCCCTGTCATTCTCAGGTACGAGCTGCGTATACGGTACTTCCCTAAAGGTTATCTCAGCCATTTCTCTGAAGACAAACCTTCGCTTAACTACCTCTATCACCAGGTGAGAAAACAAACCAGGATCACAGGAGTAGCAGGAAACAGTTGTAAAATAATTACTGACTGATTCAAACAAGTAAAGCTGTTTTTACTGTCTTCATAAGAATTCACATTGGTGCTGATGGAGCTGCTTTATGTTCTTATGGTTTATGTTTATGGATCATAACAGAATGGTATTATAATTTTGTACTTCTTTAAAAGGTGAAAAGTGACTATATGCAACAAATAGCTGATCACGTAGATCAAGACGTTGCACTGAAACTCGGCTGTTTGGAAATAAGGTGAGAAAACACGTACGCATAATCTCTTTGAAAAAATTCTGCAGTAATATACAAATACATGCAGTTTAGAAAAGCTGTTTAGTTTTTTGAGTTTGCTTCAACCTTTCTAATTTCAGCTTTTGGGAGTTGATTTATTTTTTTTACTGCTTTTTAAAAATGATATCCAGCAAGTTTTTTGTTCTTATGATTTATACAGGAGGTTCTTCAGGGAGATGCCGGGGAACGCGCTTGATAAGAAATCCAACTATGAATTACTAGAGTAAGACTGCTTTTGATTTGATTCAGTTCTAAGTTAACAGTAATAATGTGTGTCTTTTAGGGCTGGGTTTAAAAAATTGATTAATCGATGTAAATCGATTTAAGAATAAAAAATCGATAATCGATTCATAAAGCACTAAATCGATTTAATAAAAAAAAAAAAAAAAAGGAAAATTGATAAACATGATGTATTAGCGTCGGTATTAAACTGGACTCCAAACAGTCCATCTCCTTATATTGTTTCCTTCTCTTTGATTTCTTGCTTGTATGTTCTCTCAATGTAAGTCGCTTTGGATAAAAGCGTCTGCTAAATGACAGTAGTAGTAGTAGTAGTAAAATATACATTTCCTTTTGTTACAGTTATGCCACATGCCACTGCTTCTGGATATTTTTAATGAAAACATGAATATTAAATGTATATAAAATACGCACTGTTGAAAGGCTGCTTCAGCATTTCATAAAAATTGCCATCTACGAATGTCTGATATTCAAGAAATACTAATGTGACAGAAATATCTGAAAAAAGAATCGATATTGAATCGAATCGAAATTAATCGAAATCGAATCAATTTTTGCTCTTGTGAATCGAATTGAATCGATTCAGGAAATTAGGAGTGATACCCAGCCCTTGTGTCTTTACAATTAGTGCGAGTGTTGAAAGATAAATTGGCCCATTTTGTTTCATAGGAAAGATGTGGGTTTGAGAAGGTTCTTTCCTAAAAGCCTTTTGGACTCTCTGAAGGTGAGCATAAATCTCTTTAAAACATACAAAGGGATCATGTTTTTTGTCTAGGTGATTACTGAAGTATCACAAGCAGAAATTGTTTCCAACCCTGAACCATTTTAAAGTGTTGTAACAACTGGTGATAGACTGTTTGATTGACTGGTAGGAGGACAAACTTGATGACTGAGTGGATTTCTGGATGTCTGATAGTGGAATCAAGTCAATCCTCCTTTTTGTCACTCACAGCTCACCCTTGTCAGTTGTGTGCTGTTATTTTCTTGGCTCTGAATCACCCTTCTAACAGAAAAGCTTCACTCCCTTATATTTGTTTCTCCCTTCCTTCTTCACTCTGTTAGGCAAAAACTCTTCGTAAGCAGATCCAGCAGACTTTTAAACAGTTCGCTAACCTCAACGATGAGCAGAGCATCCACAAGTTCTTTGAGATCCTCTCTCCCATCTACTCATTCGATAAAGAGTGCTTCAAATGTGCTTTAGGGGTAAGACTTTCTGTTGTCAGAAATAATGTTGCATTTGGACATTAATGAGGCAAATTCAAGAAATTTTGGTTTCACATTTGGCCTGTACTAAATTTAAATCTAAAGTACTGTTGTCATCTCTTTCCCCTTTAGTCTAGCTGGGTAATATTGGTAGAGTTAGCAATTGGACCAGAGGAAGGAATCAGCTACCTCACAGACAAGGGCTCAACGGTGAGTGTTCTCACAGATCTTTCTACAAGTTAATGTCTGTTGTTTTTCATGGTCTTACAAAGTCTTTTATTATTGATATACAGTATGTATTTAATGGGAACCCCATGTTTGCTGTGCATTATACATACTTTAAAAAAGTGGGGCGCTAACAGGCTTCTGCAGAACTTGTCAATATACTGAGGAGGTACAGTATGAATGAATGAAGTGCATTCAAGCTGGAAAACATGCAAAAAAGTGGCCCATGAGGACAGACGATCAATCAAATCAATCAAAAATACTTTATTAATCCCCGAAGGGAAATTAAGTGTTGTTGTAGCTCACTTCTTCTTTAGGGAGCCATTGTAGAGGGTTACAGCTGTGGACAAGAAGGATCTCCTGTAGCAGTCTGTGCTGCAGCAGATCTGAAGAAACCTTTGACTGAAGACACACAGTTGTTGAGTTACTGTGTTGTGAAGAGTCTGCTCCTCCAAACAGTCATAATTACTTTCCTTTCGCGCGCAGCCTCTCCTTGTTTGCCTTCACGCTCGAATGAGAGCTTCATGTACAGGCGCCTGTTTGGAGATCCACATGCGCGGTTCATGAATACTCGTGTAATGAATCATACGCGGGCGTGTGGGGTGAATTCACGTGCGTGCTGTGGATTGCATGCCCGCGCACACGTGCGGAGACACGCGCGCACGGTTAAATACGCGTGCGCGCTGCAGAAAATCACGCTTAGGCTTTTTGACTAAAATTTAATTCCATAAAAACAGTTGTATAAACATAATCTGCACACAAAAACACACAGTAACTCAGGCGGTAGTGTCGTGGTTGTGGACTTTTGGGTTTTGTTTTTTATTTTGTTGGGATGTGTTTTCCAGGATTTTCCTGCGTTTTTATTTTGGTAATGTTTAAGTTTCCCATTTCCTCATGTTGCCTGTGAAGTCTGGTTCTGTGCTTTTATGTTTTAGGGCTTTTGTGTCTCCCCGTGTTTATGTGGTACATTCTGTTTCTTGTTTTATTTTGGTAGCGTTCATAGTTTTCTGTTTCTTGTGTTTCTTATGGTTAACTTGTTTTGGTTGATAGACTGTCCCCGGCTGTTTCCATTTTTGTAATCGCACCCCTCTGTTTAAATTATTCTGTTCACCCATTGTGTTTCATTGGTAGCCTATATTGTCTTTTGTCCTTTGTTGTTCCGATCCCCCAGTGTTTCAAGGAGTCTATCTCCTAACTGGTGCGTACAGATGTGTAATAGAACAGCAATGCCTACTACTTTTTGCACTGGCTTTTTTATGGTTCTACTGGGTTTATTTGTTTGGTTTAAGGTTTCCTGTGACTTTAAGGAGATTCTTCATTCAACCGCATGCTGTTTATTGATTACGGTGCTTGCCCTTTTTCAAACTAACTTGTCTTTACCTGCCACTATGGTGAATCCTATATACATTTTTTAACTTGCCTGAATGTCTTTGTCTCTGCAGCCCACACACTTAGCTAATTTTAACCAAGTCCAGTCCATCCAGTATTCTGCTCTGGAAGAGAAGGACAGGAAAGGGATGCTGCAGCTGAATGTGGCAGGAGCGCCTGAGGTAAGAACACAAACCTTGTGCTCTCAAATGAATGAATGAGTTGATCTTTATGAAACATTACTCATGGCTGAAATACAATCAAGATTTTTTTTGTTCTACTTCCTATAACAATGTTTGTCCATTGTTTGCCACAAAAAATCATTACCTGGATTTAACTATGCAAAAGGGTAAGCGCTTTAGATTGCAAAGGTGCAGCAGTGTTTTAGCTGGAGGGAAACCATTTAATTCCTTAAACAGCCCTGTGTGTTTAAAATAAAAACAAAAAACATATAATTTAAAATGACAAAACCTGTATTTATTGGGGTAAAACACAGTGATTCATGGAGCACCAGACACCCCACTCAGAATATGCTGGTTAGGGATTTCATTACATAAAATATAGGAAAAATTTCCATTCTTGTGAAACTTCTTCAAATCTTCAAGAACAATCCTCTTATGCAGAAAACAGTATACAATCATTATGCCAATATGCTTTTGTCATATGTGTTCATTGCTTTGTTTTAACTGGTTTGCAATGATGTTTGATACATTTTTCTTAAAGAGCAATATAAGTTTTTGTTTAAGGTTTTTGTGACACACTCAGGTTTCAATAAAACATTTAGAAGTCTTATAACTTTGTTATGGTGCAGAGTTGTGTTGTTTGACACGTATAAGGCAAATATTAATATTTTTATGAGCTTTGGGTGAGTCTACATTTTGAAGGCTGATGAAACCGGAAGTGATGAAATGCAGGAATGCAGCTCTTTGTTTACAATCTAAATGGACATTGAAAAACGTTTGTGAGCTTGTGTTTTTGTTGATAAAATAGTGAAACACTGTATAGCTGGTGTATGTAGTAATATTTCCCTAAATCAGACCCAGAGAATGATGAAATCACTCACACATAAAGTACTTTACAAGGGTTAACGTAGATGTTTTGACTCAGTGGGTTAGATTTTGATCCATGAAAAGAATTCATCTGCATAGCCAATGTTATTTTTGTCTCCACACAAACACACACACTTGGGCACCTAAAATTCACAACTTTGTCATAATAATTAAAGCCTGCAAAAACACAGATAATCATAGAGAGAACTGTCACTCACCCTACTACACTCAGTCATTGATGTGTATCATGCCACAAGCTGCTGTTACGTCTCCACACAATAGTCCTCGCTAGATCAGCTCTTCAACAAGTTTTAGCACTTCCTCTTCATCCCATTTGTTCCAACTCAATTCTTCCAAGCAACAGTCTTCAGCTCAAACCCCATGGCCATAATGCCAGACAATGGAGGTCTCCTAACAGACACCGAGACTCTCTCGTTTGCAAATGCGGGGCTGCCTCTCAGGCTGACCCCATCTGTGGCTGCCCATTCTTCCACGTCGGATCCTCATCAGTTAACACACAGTTGCGTGTGAACCATAAAAATACTTTTCTCTGCTCCATTGCTGCGTGCACATGTCAGGATCTGACATTAGTCTCTATGGATTTTGGTCCCCTTGCTTTCTCTCCTTCTAGGGCTGTAGCCTAATGGGGAAGGAGGTCATCCTCTGATCGGAAGGTGAGTGGTTTGATCCCAGGCTCAGCAGGCTGTGTGTCGAAATATGCCTGAGCAAAAATATTGAACCCCAAAACTGCCTCCTGGGAGCTGAACAGACAGAGTGTAACACACAATAAATAACTAAATAAACCTTCTTCTGCTCTGATCTGGCTGTTTATCTGTAACTTATGCATCCATCATAACACTGAAACTGACTGTATTTGAGATGCAGAACTTGAAACCTGTGGAACGAACTTCAGCTCAAAAATAAACTGCTGTGTTTCTAAAACTTTTCCAAACTTGTTCTCCCTACCCTGAGTTATTGATTTCTTGTTCGGTAACAGAAAAACCCCAGGAACAAAAGATTCCTGATCTGATTCAGCATTGTCCACAATGGTTTATTTAGCTTTATTTACATTCCTGTTCCTGCGTTTTGTCATTTTCGGTTTTACAAAAATTTTGGAATCGTGCTGCAATATTCTGTAAATATGCTTGTTTGAGAGTTAATTACCAGAAGTCTGTGCATCTATATTTAAGTGGGAAAATGTCTACAGGTCTCAAATGTAGTATTTATTGAGATACATTATTATTATTATTGAGTAAAATTACACAAAAACCACATGTCAGATACAATTTAAGCAACAAGCATAAAAGACGTTGCTTGTTGAGCATTTAAAGTTGCACTATCAAACTGGACAAATAAAAACTATGGGAATTTGAAACAGATTGTCAAAGCAGCTGTTGTCATCCTCACTTAAGTGTTTGTATGTGTGTGTTTTGCAGCTTGACACTACATATGTACATCATTGCAACATTATTATTATTGTAGGGGTGTGTGCTCAGAATACAGTGTGTGTTAGTGCTCAGCTTTTCCCAGTAAAGCTCTCATTGTGTCACTGTGAAGCAACTCCCTGTTCTGCGCTCACTGATAATTCTGCCTTTGTGTGTGTGTGTGTGTGTGTGTGTGGGTTTGTATTTCTGACCCCCTGGGGACCCGTTTCCTGACTTTTACTATCTTTCTGGGGTCCGAGGGTTCTTGTGGGGACCGAAGCCTGGTCCCCATGAGGGGGACTCCCCTTTTTAGGGTTAGGGGTTAGGTTTATAGGTATGGTGTGAATAGAGTTTTAGTTAGTCTTAGGGTTAGTTATAGATCAGTAATGGTTAAGGTTAGGAAAAGGGTTTGGGTTAGGTATAAATCTAGTTACTAAAATCAATGGAAGTCAATGGACGGTCCCCATAAGGATAACAAAACACACTTGTGGGTGTGTGTGTGTGTGTGTGTGTGTGTGTGTGTGTGTGTGTGTGTGTGCGTGCGTGCGTGTGCGTGTGTGTGTGTAGCCCCTCACTGTCACCACAGCGTCGCTGACTACTGCAGAAAACATGGCGGACTTGATTGATGGTTACTGTCGACTTGTCTCCTCAGTCACTCACTCTTTCATTGTTAGAGTTCACAAAGGTAAGTTACACTGCCAAGGTAGTAAATGAAGTATTTTGTTTGTCAGATTTATAATAATTTTTCAACTTAAAGAAAATAATTCACTGACACTGATGCGATTTTGTATTGTTAAGTGAATTCTTATGCTTGCCTGTAAAATGAATAACTGACCTTTGTGTTGCTAGTTTTCTCTAACAATATGCTGCATTTCACTTATCTTAAAAGTCAGAACTTGGATCTGGGAATCAGATTACATCCAAAGTCATCACATCCCAGAAAACTAGTAGGATTTTCTGAATAACCAGGCTAACTGCTATTAGCAATACAAGCTGAAAACATTTATTTTACCAAATTTTATACCGTGGGATGTGAAAGTTTGGATAGCCTTGTTCCAGTTTTTCTCAAATACTAAAACACATTTTACAAATGTTTCCTCCATGTTCCCCAACACCCTTATCTAAAGCTACATAAACAAAACCACACCTTTTCAATTCAAAACTCAAACTTTCACACCAAAAGAGCAGCTCGAAGCTTTCTAAAATGTAAACACTATACACATCATTACACACTACAGCAAAACAATTGAAAACACAATGCTATATTTTTGGGAAGGTTCTTTGTTTCATAACTGCCAATGCATATTTTTAGAAACTTTACAGTAACAGATCTTCTTTTGTCTCTGCAGAGGATTAGGCATTTATATTTGTGAGTTTCATATGAAGAGTATAAATCTTTAGAAAATTCTGCATGTACACTACTGTAACACAACTCAATGCAAAAACAGAATCTATTGCACACAAGAGTACTCTTGAAAACATGATCAGGGTGTGAAGTTTTTTTATTTACTTTATGCACACCACACCCATACACCACAATCACTGTGCGGCATCATGCCGCTGAACTGCATTGGGCCACATCACCTCATCCACATCGCAGGCTATATTGTCTCTTGCCAGGCACTGTTGGAAAAACGCCCTGGAATGGCGAATCCATCATTGGAAAGCCTCCACTGGGATATCAACACAGGCCAGCTCCATTCCCCATCGGAGGTTCTGAAAGAATGAAATCGCAGATACATGTGACCGAGATGAGTTTTCTCCACAAGGTATCTGGGCTCTCACTTAGGGTGAGAAGCTCAGTCCTCCGGGAGAGACTCAGAGTAGAGCCACTGCTCCTCCTCATTGAGAAGAATCAGTTGAGGTGGCTGGGGCATGTGATCAGGATGCAACCCAGACGCCTCCCTGGTAAGTTGTTCTGGTCACGTCCCATTGGGAGATGCCCAGGGGGAGACCCCATGATATGCTGGAGGGACTACGTCTCATGGCTGTCCTGGAAAAGCCTTGGATTCCCCTGGAGGAGCTGGCTGATGTGACTGGGGAGAGGGAAGTCTGGGCTTCCCTGCTTAGGCTGCTGCCCCTGCGGCCTGGATAAGCAGAGGAGAGTGGATGGATGGATGTATGCATGCATGGTTGGTTGGTTGGTTCGTTTGTTCATTCTTCTGTGTATGGAGGACAGTGGTCACTGAGCTTACCAAACCATTTTTGAGTTCCAATAATTACTTGTAAAGTTTTTGGAATCAATAAAACGACAACAGTGCCCAAATTTATGCACCTGCTTAATTGTGTTTAAACAATTACTTTAGACTTTCTGTAAATCCTATAAACTTAATTTCACTACTCAAATATTACTGTGTGTGTTTCCTATGTGGTATATTTAACTGATTATTTTTATCCAAACAACAAATGATTTATAAAGGAAAATCATGAAGATTAACAAAGCTGCCCAAACTTTTGCATCCCACTATACATTCAGACATTGCAGTAGCATAGCCTCTAACAAAGGTTGTTCTCTACTATTTGTGTGGCTAATTTTATAAGATACAACGTGACAGAATTAAGGAAAAAGGTTTATTAGTGCAGCCATCACCACTTTTCATGCACTATAGGCCACCAAATTGGATTTTAAAGTTGTAGCTGTTCAAGATCCTTTGATTTTCCGATTTCCCAGATAATTTTTCCAACTTGGAAATCTGAATTTCTGAATACAAATAGAATGTACCTATAATTATGTCTGCAAAGAAAAAGTGAAAGTAAAGTTAGGGCTTTAGCGTGAAGCCTCACCTTCTGTTACTGTGCTCAGTTCATGTTCGGGTTTTGTCTCTGCAGATGGTGACCGAGCTCTTCCTTCTTTACCAAAGTAAGTGAACTAATTCTATTTGTTTTAATGACTTGAAAACCAAGATGTTTTAGTAAACATTGGAAATACTGAAAAAGACCTTTCACTTTGACATATTAGCATCCACACCAAGATAAAATGTATTTTTTAGATTAATTTAGGCAGAATTTGTCAAAATATATGATATAATAATGTTTTAAAGCTACTAAAATAGGTATAGGGTTATAATAAAAGAAGGTACTGATGTTAAACTTTATATACAAACAACTTTATATTTGGACACTGAGTGGACTGTGAGCATTAAGGTTAAGAGAGCAAATTATTATGTTTTTAAGTTGTTTTATGCAATTTATTTTTTAAAAAACAAACATATAACCCAACAAATAAAATGTATGTCACATTTTTGTCACGTTTGGTGGAGGTTTTAATGTTGGACCCAAATGCAGTGAGGAGGAACACAAAACTAAAGTGCAACAAAAAGTTTAATGAGAACTAAAAATGCTGACGGGGCAGCAAAACAACTTACATGGGGGATGAAAAGTCCAGAGGTGAAAAAACACAAAAGTAATCCATGGGGGGAAAATATATCCAAATGCAGAGATGGGGGAGAAGACGGTCGTGTGGAGACACGATAAAGGAACCCGAGAACAAAGTCCTCACACGGCGCGGCGGACGGCCAGCGCAGAGGCACCAAGGAATCCGGACTACAAGGTTTTAGCGACAAAGAACGACTAAGACTAGGACATGCAAGTTTTGCGACAACAGACCGACACCGACTAACACATACACGAGACTTAAATACAAACACCAAACTGATTACAAAACTCAAAACATCTGAGGACATGGGGAGAAACAAACACAGAAACTAATCACAGAAACAAGAAACACCTGAACGGAAAAACACTAGACTGAAGAGACAAGCTGACAAAATACTGAATGACACATGAGGAGAACAGAAAGTAGAGACATAACCAAAATAAAAGCAAAACAGGAAACTAGATGACTAAGGAAAATAAAAGCATAACATGACATAAGACAACGAATGAGAACAAAAGGAAAAACAACTACTGAAAACCCCCCAAAGTACAGAACATAATAAACCAAAACCCCAAGACCTGACAATTTTAGATTAAGCCTGCAGTTTTAAGTGTTGGTTCCTTTTGAAATGCTCATACTGTATTAAAAACAGATTCTTCATTATTGCCCATATCCAAAAGGTAAAAGGTAGGTGATAAGCAATATCATTGCACATACACTCACCAGCCACTTTATTAGGTACACCATGCTAGTAACGGGTTGGACCCCCTTTTGCCTTCAGAACTGCCTCAATTCTTTGTGGCATAGATTCAACAAGGTGCTGGAAGCATTCCTCAGAGAGTTTGGTCCATATTGACATGATGGCATCACAGTTGGCGCAGATCTGTCGGCTGCACATCCATGATGCGAATCTCCCGTTCCACCACATCCCAAAGATGCTCTATTGGATTGAGATCTGGTGACTGTGGAGGCCATTTGAGTACAGTGAACTCATTGTCATGTTCAAGAAACCAGTCCGAGATGATTCCAGCTTTATGACATGGCGCATTATCCTGCTGAAAGTAGCCATCAGAAGTTGGGTACATTGTGGTCATAAAGGGATGGACATGGTCAGCAACAATACTCAGGTAGGCTGTGGCGTTGTAACGATGCTCAATTGGTACCAAGGGGCCCAAAGAGTGCCAAGAAAATATTCCCCACACCATTACACCACCACCACCAGCCTGAACCATTGATACAAGGCAGGATGGATCCATGCTTTCATGTTGTTGACGCCAAATTCTGACCCTACCATCCGAATGTCGCAGCAGAAATCGAGACTCATCAGACCAGGCAACGTTTTTCCAATCTTCTATTGTCCAATTTCGATGAGCTTGTGCAAATTGTAGCCTCAGTTTCCTGTTCTTAGCTGAAAGGAGTGGCACCCGGCGTGGTCTTCTGCTGCTGTAGCCCACCTGCCTCAAAGTTCGACGTACTGTGCGTTCAGAGATGCTCTTCTGCCTACCTTGGTTGTAACGAGTGGTTATTTGAGTCACTGTTGCCTTTCTATCAGCTCGAACCAGTCTGGCCATTCTCCTCTGACCTCTGGCATCAACAAGGCATTTCCGCCCACAGAACTGCCGCTCACTGGATATTTTTTCTTTTTCGGACCATTCTCTGTAAACCCTAGAGATGGTTGTGCAGGAAAATCCCAGAAGATCAGCAGTTTCTGAAATACTCAGACCAGCCATTCTGGCACCAACAACCATGCCACGTTCAAAGTCACTCAAATCACCTTTCTTCCCCATACTGATGCTCGGTTTGAACTGCAGGAGATTGTCTTGACCATGTGTACATGCCTAAATGCACTGAGTTGCCGCCATGTGATTGGCTGATTAGAAATTAAGTGTTAACGAGCAGTTGGACAGGTGTACCTAATAAAGTGGCCGGTGAGTGTATATCTACAATTGGGCAGCCATAGCCTAGTAGGGCGAGAGGTTACTGAATCCCACAACTGCCACCTCCCACCACCTCCCGCCAGGTGCCATACAAAATGGCTACCCTCTGCTTCTCAGAAATTAGGGTGGATTCAATTTAGGGATTAGGGATCAGTAAAGAATTTTCTAATTTTCTTTTTTTTGACTCCAAAAAAACAGGAAATATAACTGCATTTTTGGTTGATCTTTTCATTCGTAGCTTTTATTGTATAACTCTTAAAAGGTTAATGTGATCGGAATCACAGACGTGTGTATTTTCTCTTCAGAGTTTCAAATCATGAGAAGCGGATGGAAAAACGGATGGATGGAGTGCGAACCCGAGCCGTTTGTGTGTCAGGTATTAATCCCAGCTGCTCAGTTTGCTTCTCTGTCCTCTGCTTTAAATGTCATAAAGGACCTCATGTGAAATAAACTGGAGACACAGTTTATAGATATGCAGTCTAGTTTCTCTACAAATCAACTTAAAAATGTGAGTGAAAGGGCTGTATTAAAAATTTGAGTTGAGTTAAAAAACACAATTTGTTGTCTTACCATCACCAAATATTATCCTGAATCAAAATCCCTTTTTGTACCAATATGCTTTTTGTTAGTTTAATTTATATTGGGAAGTTGATTCAACATCTTTTAGTTATCTGAACTTTCACATTTTTAGCCCAATTAAAAAAAAATTAATTGACAAAACTATTTTTAATTGAGAGAACTGACTGTTATAATCAATTGAATCTGGAAATTTACGTAGAGTCACTTAAAAAGTATCAGCTCTTTTGAAAGAAATGTATAAGACAACTGGACTGAAACATTTCAAAACCTATTTTTCCATATTAAGCAAACTATATAATTTTAGAATTCCCACTTAAAATGCCCCATTTAAGCATAAATTTGACAACCAAAAAATATGATAGACAAGCAACATACCCATTTTAATCATGCCAGCTTGTTTTTTTTTTTTTTTTTATTTAACAATAATTAAAGCAGAACTAAGTACGTTTTTTCACCTCAATAAATGTTTTCTAGAGTCCCTGTGGGGGTAAACAAGGACTTGGCGGGGTGATTCGTGGGTCCCTCCCCTCTCTCCGGGGTCTGTGTCCTGAAAGCAGCACTTGCAACTTTCAGTGGATCGGACCCGACTAATCTCGCGAGAACAAACCTGCTTTACGGCACTCACACTCACGTACATAAATACAAGCATGAAGACCTTGCCGTTGTTAGTTGTTAGTTGTTAATAGTTATGGGCGACATGAACATTCATATTGATAAAACGCAAGCTCATAACTTTCTGGCCCTGGTCCACTCCTTCAATCTCAATCTGGTCCAGACTCCCCCAACACACAGAGCTGGCAACACACTGGACCTGGTACTGACCAGAAACTGCACTGCAGGTAACGTGCAAGTCACACCGCTGCACCTCTCAGACCACTTCCTGATTAAATTCTGCATCTCCATCCCTTACGTACCTAACGCAAAAGTAAAGACTGTCTCCTACCGCAGAAACCTTCAATCTCTCACTCCCTCGCAGCTATCCGAGCATGTCTGCTCCTCCCTCCCTTCCTACTCGGTGCTCTCAACTCTGCCTGTAAATGACGCAACAGAGACGCTCTGCTCCGCACTAGCTTCTTCTCTGGACGAAGTCTGCCCTCGTGTGTCAAAGCTGGCCGCCCGGCAGCGTCCTAGTCCGTGGCTCACAGACACTCTGAGGGATCACAGAGCTGGTCTGAGAGCAGCTGAAAGGAAATGGCGCAAATCCAAAAATCTCTCTGACTTGTCCGAATACCAGCAAAAGCTCTCTAGCTTCACATCCTGCTTAAAGGCTGCCAAGATAGCTTTTTATCAAAACAAAATCCAAAATGCTCCTAGCATGGGAAAACTATTCAAGACATTCAATACTCTTATCCGTCCTCCACCTGCTCAGCCACCCACCGGGCTGACTGCAGACATGTTCGCCACCTACTTCACCGACAAAATCGCCTCCATTAAAAATCAGTTTTCTGAGCCTGACAATCACAGTCTGGTCCATCCTTCCTCCGGTCAATCGCTCTGCTCCTTCCGCTTACTGAATGAGGACGAAGTCTCCCGACTCGTAGTGGAATCTAACCCAACCACGTGTCCTCTGGATCCGATTCCTACAGATATCCTGCTGAGCATTCTTCCTGCTGTCAAACCTGCAATAACCCACATTATAAACTCTTCCATGAAAACTGGCATCTTTCCTTCAGTTTTCAAGCAAGCCACTGTCACTCCGCTGCTGAAAAAACCGTCGCTCGACCCGGCCCAGGTAGGAAACTACCGGCCAGTCTCGCTCCTACCGTTCATGTCCAAGATCCTAGAGCGAGCCGTTTTCACTCAAGTCTCACAGTTCCTCCACGACAACGACCTACTTGATCCTTATCAATCAGG
>SSNP01000102.1:1806376-1848358 GCA_006937955.1 Pachypanchax playfairii
GACGGGTGTCCCGCAGGGCTCGGTCCTTGGTCCTCTCCTCTTCTCTTTATACACCACCTCATTAGGCGAGATCATTCGCTCCCATGGCTTCTCATACCATTGCTACGCTGACGACACTCAGCTCCTCCTCTCGTTCCCTCCAGACGATACATCCGTCTCAGTGCGGATATCTGCTTGCCTCTCAGATATCTCGGCGTGGATGAGGGATTGCCACCTTCAGCTTAATCTGTCCAAAACTGACCTCATTGTCTGTCCTGCCAGTAACTCCTTACCTCCTCAGATAAGAGTGCAGCTTGACTCCATCACGCTGTTCCCCAAAACCTCCGCCAGAAACCTTGGTGTCATACTGGACAACCAGCTGTCCTTCAAAGAGCAGGTTAACTCCGTAGCTCGCTCATGTCGATTCGCGCTTTACAACATCAGGAAAATCAGAGCCTTCCTCACAGACCACACCACACAGCTTCTGGTCCAGGCCCTGGTCTTGTCCCGGATCGACTACTGCAACTCATTGCTGGCCGGTCTTCCGGCGTCCTCGGTTAAACCTCTGCAGATGATTCAGAACGCAGCAGCACGTCTGGTCTTCAACCAGCCCAAGAGGGCTCATGTCACTCCGCTGCTCATTTCCCTGCACTGGCTTCCAGTTGCAGCACGCATCAAATACAAAGCTCTGCTTCTGGCTTACCAGACTCTAACACACACAGCTCCTACCTACCTTCACTCCTTCATCCAAACCTACATTCCCACGCGTCAGCTACGCTCAGCCGCTGAAAGACGCCTAGCGCTTCCACCACAACGTGGCATGAGATCATGTTCCAAACTCTTCTCCTCTGTTGTCCCCCGATGGTGGAATGACCTACCAAACTCGGTCCGATCCTCAGAGTCTGCAGCTACTTTTAAGAGCAGACTTAAGACTCACCTCTTTAAAGAACACTTTCAGTCTTAATGTAGGATTAATTTATGATTTATGATAGCGATTTGAGAATTTATCTCTCACAAAAAAAAACAAAAAACAAAAAAAAAAATTGTTACACTTGATGTATCAGCGTCGGAATTAAACTGGACTCAAAACAGTCCGCCTCCTTATATTTTTTTCCTTCTCTTTGAATTCTTGCTTGTATGTTCTCTCAATGTAAGTCGCTTTGGATAAAAGCGTCTGCTAAATGACAGTAGTAGTAGTAGTAGTAGTAGTAGTAGTAGTTAGCAACGCCACCCTTAGGAGCGCAAAGATGATAATAATACTCACCTGTCGAGACATTTTCTTGGTTTTGTTTTTCTTTCTTCTTGCAAAAGCGTTCTCTGTGCGTTGTTGTTGGGGGGGCGGCGGCGAGGGAACGTTACGACAGTGAGCTTTCACAGGGGACCAGTAGGGGGAGAGCGAGAGCAAAACTTACTTAGTTCTGCTTTAAGTTTTTCTAATCAATTCTGATTCTAATTTAAGCTCTGATAAACATCAATATAAAACAAGGCATGCCACGGAGGGTAGATTTATACTACCTGAAGGGGAAACAAACTGGAAAAAAGTACAGTAATGTATAGAGCAATGGTTGGCTGGAATACTTTGCCAAGTGACATAATTTATGCAAACAGTAAACAGCAGTTTAAGTTCCTTCTGAAGAGGTATCTTATGAGTAACGAATTCTGAATTTAACACTTATTCTTGTGGTTGATTCAAATCAAATATTAGATTAATTGTATTACTGAAATAACTAACCACCATGAGCCTGAGCATCTCTTTGAATATCAGGAACAACAGTAAAGACTGGGTCCTGTGTGTACGTGCACCTCTGTAAATATACAGTGGGGCAAAAAAGTATTTAGTCAGCCACCAATTGTGTAAGTTCTCCCACTTAAAAAGATCAGAGAGGCCTGTAATTTTCATCATAGGTATACCTCAACTATGAGAGACAAAATGAGGAAAAAAAATCCAGAAAATCACATTGTCTGATTTTTAAAGAATTTATTTGCAAATTATGGTGGAAAATAAGTATTTGGTCAATAACAAAAGTTAATCTCAATACTTTGTTATATAGCCTTTGTTGGCAATGACAGAGGTCAAACGTTTTCTGTAAGTCTTCACAAGGTTTTCACACACTGTTGCTGGTATTTTGGCCCATTCCTCCATGCAGATCTCCTCTAGAGCAGTGATGTTTTGGGGCTGACGCTGGGCAACACGGACTTTCAACTCCCTCCAGAGATTTTCTGTGGGGTTGAGATCTGGAGACTGGCTAGGCCACTCCAGGACCTTGAAATGCTTCTTACGAAGCCACTCCTTCGTTGCCCGGGCGGTGTGTTTGGGATCATTGTCATGCTGAAAGACCCAGCCACGTCTCATTTTCAATGCCCTTGCTGATGGAAGGAGGTTTTCACTCAAAATCTTACGATACATGGCCCCATTCATTCTTTCCTTTACACGGATCAGTCGTCCTGGTTCCCGTTGCAGAAAAAGAGCCCCAAAGCATGATGTTTCCACCCCCATGCTTTACAGTAGGTATGGTGTTCTTTGGATCCAACTCAGCATTCTTTCCCCTCCAAACACGACAAGTTGAGTTTCTACCAAAAAGTTCTATTTTGGTTTCATCTGACCATATGATGTTCTCCCAATCCTCTTCTGGATCATCCAAATGCTCTCTAGCAAACCGCAGACGGGCCTGGACGTGTCCTGGCTTCAGCAGGGGGACACGTCTGGCACTGCAGGATTTGAGTCCCTGGCGGCGTAGTGTGTTACTGATGGTAGCCTTTGTTACTTTGGTCCCAGCTCTCTGCAGGTCATTCACTAGGTCCCTCCGTGTGGTTCTGGGATTTTTGCTCACCGTTCTTGTGATCATTTTGACCCCACGGGGTGAGATCTTGCGTGGAGCCCCAGATCGAGGGAGATTATCAGTGGTCTTGTATGTCTTCCATTTTCTAATAATTGCTCCCACAGTTGATTTCTTCATACCAAGCTGCTTACCTATTGCAGATTCAGTCTTCCCAGCCTGGTGAAGGTCTACAATTTTGTTTCTGGTGTCCTTTGACAGCTCTTTGGTCTTGGCCATAGTGGAGTTTGGAGCGTGACTGTTTGAGGTTGTGGACAGGTGTCTTTTATACTGATAACGAGTTCACACAGGTGCCATTAATACAGGTAACGAGTGGAGGACCGAGGAGCCTCTTAAAGAAGTTACAGGTCTGTGAAAGCCAGAAATCTTACTTGTTTGTAGGTGACCAAATACTTATTTTCCACCATAATTTGCAAATAAATTCTTTAAAAATCAGACAATGTGATTTTCTGGATTTTTTTTCCTCATTTTGTCTCTCATAGTTGAGGTATACCTATGATGAAAATTACAGGCCTCTCTGATCTTTTTAAGTGGGAGAACTTACACAATTGGTGGCTGACTAAATACTTTTTTGTCCCACTGTATGTATAGATATTGGGTTCAGTGTGGGTGCGTGTGTGACTGTGTGTGTATGTGTGTGTGGGTTTTTATTGTTTTTGTTTGTTTTTGTGGTGATGTGAACACTGGTGTAAATGTTTTGTACGGAGCATACTGAACTGACTCCATGAAGAGTAGCTGTACTTGTTACAACTAATGGAGATCAAATTAAATACATAAATAAATACATACATAAATACATACAACTTACAGAAGAATGCTGGGTGCTGATAGCCTCTGTGTATTAGCATCACTGTAAAACAACCCAACAAGCATCATGCTTTAGAGCCTCATTCTGATGTACAATCATTTGACTGACTGCCCTCAATCATGCATGATTTTATAATAAATCCTTTTTGATAAAATTCACTCGCCTGATTCATTCGTATGGAATTTTTCAACAACAATCATCTAGAGCTGAAGCGAGCCGATCTGTTACCTCACAGGATGCATCACTCTTACCAACCTAAAAACTTATATATTAGTTTTTGTGTGTGTGTACTTATACATGCATGTATCACTACTTTGATCTTATGTTAAAGCATGTATATAATGTATTGTAAAATACTATTTTATAAAACCTCTGTGCAGTTATTTCTAATCAATGACCAATACTCTATAATATGTTGATAGAAAACGTACATCTTGTGGAACATATATTTATACTCACACATTACCTCCAAGTTTATATTGTATAAACTTTCTATATATATTTTGCCAATATTTTTATATGTTTAGCTTTTATATATCTTTTTCAAACTGCTTTATTGCACTGATACTTGGAACAGCTCTAATTTAATTTTTCTGCAAAAAATAATAATAAAAACATTCAGTAAAATAACTGATTAATAACTTCTGCTTCTCTGTTATATTTATGTTTTACAAAATACTACTTAAGACCACTACTAATCTTAAATTACACTGACTCACTTGTTTATAGCAAATAAACATGATAGAATCTCTTCAGTCTGCTGTAATTACACTGTAATGTAGTGGAGCCTGTACCGGACTCAAGATGGCCGCCGAAGGCGCAATAGCGCCAATAGGCTGCAGGGCTGGGTGAGGCGTCTAGTGATTTATATAATGTCTATGGCTTAACTGACCAGGGTAACTTCTTCTTCTTTTATAATTGGCAACTGGCAAAACTGACTTTGCGCCACCTATCGGCACCTTGTGGACATACATTTAAATGCTCAAGTAGACTTAGATTGTTCATTTGGTTGAACATTAAATCATCATTTAACATTTTAAGATGTGTTTAATTAATTATTCTAACTTATAACAACAACATTAACAAAGGCTTGTTAAACTGACATAAAATAAAACACTGGGACAACAAAAATGCCAAAAGACAATTTACACTGTAATAAAGCCTGATCCATGTTTGTGTGGTGAGAAGTCCTTATCTGACTGGAAGTTTTTGTAGAGACCTTTAGTCATTGTCTCTACTCTGTCTGTTGACCTTCGACTGACTCGTAGTTACAGTTTGGAGTAAAACACCTTAAAAACTGAATTGAACTTACAATAAGCATAGATGTTTATTTTATAACTAATTCTTATTTCCCCCTTTTTTCCCTTCCACCTTGTGTATGTTTCATGCTGCATGTGACTTGTGCAGGTCACATTAGTGGTGACGGTAAACCTCCTTTCTAAATCTTTTTAAACCAGTAGTTATTTGTCTGTACTTATGCACTTTATTTTTGTTTTTCTATATGACCCATGATTAAGGTAGTTTTTATTTAGTTTGTTTTTCTGGAAAGACAAAACTTTTTTATCCCTCCCCTTTCCTTTCGCCTGTATTTGTGTGTCCATTTCCCTCACTGTTGCACAGATCTGAGTCATTCTGTGTGTGCTTCTGTTCAGTAGTGCATGAACATGATAATTGTTGTGTTTGGAGTCAGGGATGGTGACGGTCTCTCGGAAAGGTACATCTGCATAATGTGTTTATGTTGTCATTTACACAATTTTTTCCTGTATTTTCTAGTTGCATATATTGACTGTGATATGCATTGATACAAGATGCCCCATGGTTTAAAAGCTTCAGCTTTATCTTGGGTTTTGTCGAAAACGTTTTTAATTTAAACCCAGTTAGTTGTTCTTTGTCTCTGAGAAATAATGTTTCTCTGCTTTTTCCCATGATTGAACTTTTCTGTCTTTGCAGAAACAGATGATTACGCTGAGATCATAGATGAAGAAGACACTTACACAATGCCCTCAAGTAAGTACACACATGCTGATACACACATGCTCAAATGCTTTCAACGTGACAGGTGTGGCAGTGTTTATGCTGCTGTGGATCAGTGGAGTCATGTTGCATAATGTGTGCGTGTACAGGCATTTGTTGAGTGTCTGCAGATAGAAACTTTGTAGTAATATGTAGAGTGAATTACAAATCAGTGTGTGGTGCAGCATATCGTGTCTTTTTTAGGTGATTCAGTTGTAACACAAATGATAACTTTAATTTAAAAATAATTGGATTCCAGTCAGATTTGTCTTATTCTTCTTTAATGGGAAGCTTTTGATTATTCTGTCTTAACACCAAATAAAATGTCTTTTTGAACAATGCAGATGTTATAAGTAAGACATTTATTTTTAAGATAGTTGTATTATTTTAACGCCTAGTACATTAAGTTTGTATTGCTAGTAGCATGTTACTTATTCTCAGCAGATTTTTGGTTTGAGCTCTTTTGAGACAGCTGAATAGAAAGATGAATGACCTGTACATGAAACTAGATTTTCCACAGTCACATGCTGGTTTCTGATTTAGAAGAGGAAGTCACTTCAACCACATACATTAATAGCAATCTATATTTATCCTGGGTGAATTGCCACAAGATTAAGCAAGATTATAACTGCAATAAATGCCCCATTAATCTGAGATAACGCACAAATCACCATCCCCACCTCCCCACCTTCCTGTGGGTTGTTTGGGTACACGGAACTGTATCAGCTGTTAGTTCTGTTCTCTTTTAGTTTCCATTTGACAACACGTCATTTTACCACAAACTTCTCTAGGATTTGCACCGACTTCATTTGGGTTGTTCAGTGTTAATATCAGCTGGAGTATGAGCTGAATTTTTATTATGACACATAACTAATTGAGTTTAAGTTAGAGGCAATTGATAGTGTGTCCTTTGCTTATGTTTCCCTCTTTTAAAATATCCAGGGAAACAAGAATCCACATTTTCTAATTATTTTAAAGAGGCCCTTCCATTAAAAATGTTTTTTCTGAGGTTTCTGTTGAATATTTTAGCTCCACAGGTGTTCTTACCTTCATAGTGGGTGTGAAAACAGGTCAACAACTTCTCTTTCAGTTTTAATCTCTCAAACTACGCAGGTGGTGATAACACCCGAGCTCTCCCAAGTCCGAACGGCCTGTATCTGTTTCATCACAACTCTTTAGTATTCATCAGCTCCCGCAATTGAAACCACGCCTAGCATACAGCTCACTAAAAGCTGTTAGCATAAGATGTAGCAAACAGGAAGACACAACGTCTGACGTTTCCATGCGCAGCGGGGCAGGAAACAAAATACCTTTCTCTCATAGGGGGCGGCTGTGGCTCAGTGGTTAGAGCGGTCGTCCTCCAATTTGAAGGTTGGTGGATCGATCCCGGCTTCCACCGCCACATGTCGAAGTGTCCTTGGGCAAGACACTGAACCCCATGTTGCCCCCCGATCTGCGTATCGGGTTGTGTGAGTGTTAGCCCCTACCCTCTCCCCCCGGTTTACATATCGGGTTGTGTGAATGGGTGAATGTAAAACTTGTAGTGTGAAAGCGCTTTGAGTGGTCTGAATGACTAGAAAAGCGCTATACAAATACAGGACATTTACCATTTACCATTTACCATAGGCTAGTTTGTTAGCCAATCTTAGTCCAGCAAATTTGAATAATACTCTAGGCCTGACGGAAGGAGCCTGAATCACCCGAATTTTAATGCAGACAGATTGAAAGGTCTGTTAATTAGTGTTTCCTGATGTTTTTTAGATATAAAATGTTTCATATTACTGGTTAATACTTAAGAAATAACCACAAAGTCCTGAAATTTGTATGAAATGGCCTCTTTAAACAAGAAAATATTTGTGATGAGAACTTATTTGAATGACATGCAGTTCCCCCAACTCATCTATGTCACTGTCATATAATTAATAAAAACAGTAACAATTTATAGCTCTCTGTACTCAAAGCTAGTTATTTCTCTCTCCCACCACTAACCCCATTTTCCTAGAATACTATGGACTAGATCAAGGTAATGACTGGAACTCTCCATTGTGATGGCACTTTGATTTGGTGATTGTTGTGACCCTTTCTGTGTTTGCTTGCAACTGTAAAATCAACTTTTGATATTTTTCTATATCTGAATCCTGTTCTTTTTACCTCTGCCCCCCAGCAATGTTTAGTGTGCTGTCAGATTATCTTGAACTGCTGATAATTGCGGAACTGGATCTTTTATTTTGAATTTTATTTTTGAATCTAACTAGGCTAGATTCCTGAGAGAATGGTTTTCCAAGTGTTTGTTACATGTTCAGATCTCAATGAAACATTTAGAAGCCTTAAAACTTTGTTTAACCAATCATGATGCATATTTGTGTTGTTTGACACTTATAAGGCAAATACTAATGTTTTTATGAGCTTCAGGTGAGTCTCAGTTTTGTAACCGAGAGTGATGAAACACAAGAACGCAGCTCTTTGTTTACATCTTACGTGGAAATGGAACAGCATTTGTGAGCTCGTGTTTTCATTGATAAAACTCTGTATAACAGATGGTTATAGCAACTTATCACTTGCACAGAGATAAGACTTCATGAGGACCCAACGTAATGCTCTGACTCAGTGGGTTGGATTTTGATCCATGGAAAGAACTTTATCTGCACACCCATGCTCAGATCAAATCCATGTCCACGCAGCAGAGCCACAAGTTAAACATTATATCTAATTTCTATGAACAACACAACTTGTTATCAAATACTGCACAGAATTTTACTTTTCTTAATGTCACACTATCAACACACGGAATTCTGAGCATGTAAATGTTTTAAATGAAAAGCTGTCGGTGGTTGAAATGAACGACTTGTCTCTCAGATCAACAGGATCTGTGTGTGGGCTCTGAAACGAACTGCTGTCATGAACATTTTACAGCTGTAACCACAAAAACATGCATGCCTACAATTCATTCAACTTAAGCATAATAATTACAGCCTCTAAAAACACAAATAATCAGAGAAATACATCACCTCCGGAGTCAAATGCACACATCAGGATCTGACCTTGGTAACTTCATGAGAGATTTCCTGGTGGATTTTGGTCACTTCTCTTTCTCTCCTTCTTCTGCTCGGATCTGGCAGTTCATCTATAACATTAATTTGCATCCATGATGACACTCAATGTCTCAGTGTCATGGAGTACTGGAACAGATTTTGGCTCAGTTATGTACAGCTGCTCACATCAAAATTGATTGTCTTTTTTTTTTTCCCCATGTCCTGTCTGGCAATAAAGCAGTTGGAATTGATGTCAGGATGCATAGAAATGCCCGACAGATTTGTGCATGCAGCAATCACTGCAATGTTCAGCTTGTTACTTTTATTTATTGATTTCATTTAGATATTATTTTTGTTTATTACAACTTTTTGAATCAACGGACATGGCAAAGGAGAGAGTAAATAAGAGAAAAACAAGAAAGAAGAGGGAAAAAAAAGAGAAAAATAGGTAGAAGAGAAGGTGGGAGGGAGAGAAATCTGCTTCAACACCTGCTGAGAGACAAAAACAAGAGCAGAGACACCACAGCATCGACCAACATCTACATTTAAACACTGATAATGTCATTGTGGACGTAAACAAATAATGGCACTGCTTAACACACAACATCCCCAGTGGCAGCTTAGCCCAAGTCAGTTAGTGTCTGTGAACATCTGTCTGCACACCTGTGACCATAAGGTTTCTCCATAAAATTGTTTGACAGTTGGTGTGAAAAGCCCCAGCCCCGGCCCCCAGACCTCACAGCAGACCACAGGACCAACCCAAGCCCAAGGGATCCAGGCCCCAACCCCTGGTGCAGCAGAGCCTACACTGTAAACCCGAAAAGTTCAGAAAACTCAAAACTTTTACGACAACTAGATTACGACATAAATTTTGAGTTAATGTTTTAAAAATTTTAAGTCATACTCAACTTAGGTTCAAGGGAGACATCCAACTCAATATTTTTAAGTTCAGTAGACTCATCACAAGTAACATTTTGTCAATCTGAACTCAATTTTAGCTATTAAAGTTATTAAGTTATTAAATTGTTCTGCGAATTTCAACTTAATTTTTTTAAGTTTAGTAGACTCAGTCTTTTCTATCAAATTCATTAGTTTTTTGGTATTTTCATTCCTGAATACTCACTGAAGTAGTTAATGAACCTCGTTACCATTAAATTCCACTGAACTCAGTGGATTTACTTGTGCCCAACCTATTTAATGTTGAAAATCTACTCATTCAACCTCAAACACTATATTTGACAAACTACTGGTAAACTTAAAATTTACACAGACACACTTGTACACAAATACAAATAAAACTTCAATGTTACAGTTCAAATAATTTTTATTGTAAAATTAACTTGAACCATCTGTATCAAGATCCATGTAACCACATCACAATGTAAATCCAGTGATCTGACACTGAAATGTATTTCAAACATCAAACTGGTAAGACATTCAGGGCTTTAGAAAAATGTAAAAAGCATTTTCATGTCTTAACATTTTATTGATGAAAAAATATAAAAACTGTGAGCTGTATCTCAAATCTCCAACAGTGCCATTAAGAAAATAAAATTTCACACCCTGATTTATCAGTCAGCCTTGGGAGATCACTCACAATCAAACAGAAATGTTCTTGGGGCTGAAATGGGTCGTGTTGTCAGTGACCACTATAAGGAAACCCACAGGACTGTCAGCAATATCTGGCTCATCTTCTTGCTGCAAAATGCAAACAATCCAATTTCAAGGATAATTCCAGTACAAAGGTTTCAAATCATTAACAATGTCAGCATCCTTTTTCTAAATCAGACAGGTGAAGACTCATATTGGTTTTTAAGACTCATTGGTTTCAAATACATAAACAGATTTTAATAAAACAAACTGTTGATTTCTCTCGGGAGGAGGCCTTTAATTGCTCCTTCATGTGCATACCTCATTTTATTATACGGAGAAAATAACCTATTATCCATTTTAACCTGAAAAGAGGCATTAAAAGTATGTGCCCCCTACTGCATGTTACAAATCAAATCAAATATGGACATTTCTATGAGTTTACTAAAGCTGGATTCATACTAACGCAAAGGCAAATGTGCTCCCACACGGCAGCGTACTGACGGAGCCAGTTTCTGTTTATACGACCCTGTTGCAAATAAATTATCCGCCAGGACAGCAGGAGGCGTGTTCCCTACTTAGAGGTCTCCTGGTGCTTTACGTGTGGTTCCAACCATGAGAGAAAAAAAAAAAAAGCAGGGACTTTACGGCCACCGGCAGCACCACTTCTGCCCTTCAGACCTCTTTTAATGCGGACAAATTTGTCTTTAAGACTGTCAACACTCGCGCTGTTTACAAAAAGGAAGCTACGTCATGCCAGAAATGATGTTGGGTTGTTTGGCTGACCAATCACAGACGTGCGTCATCCGACGCGGCCGTCGGAAAGTTAGAAAATAGAGCGTGACTCAAACCGACCATCCAAGGCAGTTGGAGAGCCCATACGACGTTGTATCGTGGTGCGTGTCTCCGACACGTCGGAGCTGCATTAGTATGAATCCAGCTTAAATACTTACATCCAGATCTTGAAGAACTTGGAGTCATCCTATCTTAGGTACACAAGAAGTGCACGAAGGGCCAGATTGTGTCTCCTGTTGACATCATGTTGTTCTTAAATTGACAAACAAATCATAAAATGATCATCAGTAATCATTACTGTGCTCACATTAGCTTAAACTCACAAGGTGATCAGAAATCCTGTAGATGTCTCAGAATGCGTATGCTGTCCTGCCTGCCCGTGAGGCCTCCTCTCTGTACAGGTGAGGTCAGGTCATCAGGTCAGGTGTGCATCTGTCAGGTGTAGAACGTATTAACGTATGTTCACATTTGTTATGTGATGGAGCTCAGTAAACAAACACAGATACAAACACATAAATGTATGTAGATTGTCAATTTTTTAACATAATACACCCATTAAACACTTTAAGCAGCAAAACTAACAGTTTTAACCTGTGTGTAATATAGCTGGGCAGGTAGTTAACTGCCGCTGATTACTTATAAGAATAGTCCAAGATTATAATTAAACACATACTTTAAATTCCTGCAGTGGCAAAACACACAGTTTGGTCCTGTGAAAACAATGAGAAAAATCACATTAAACCATTCACCAAGAATGTCATCAAATGCTGCTCTTAAAACATTTTAAATTAACACACTCACCAATACAAACTGCTGCTTTTAGTAAGTCATGTGTTAATGTGTCATTAAATTTCGAAATAATAAGAAATAAATGTGTATTTCTGCTCTACGATACAGTTATGACCTAATGCAGGTTGAAAGTAATGCAGTCAAATCCGACATTCCTGCTATAAATCCTGTTGGAAATGGTTTAAAACTCCTGTTTTAGTAGTAATTACCTGTGTGGTGTGTTTTAGAAACACTGCAGTGTTGTTGAATTATATCATTTTATACCGATACATTTCTAGTCTTGTCTAGTCGGCACTAGTAGCAGCTTCTAATGGTCTAACATGTATTAACTTATTAACGTATTAATGTTAGCCTGACGACTTATAACCAACGTTTTCTTAACTTTTTACTGACTGAGCACTTATTAGAAAGAACAGCAAAAGTTTTCAAAGTTTATTTTAAAATACAGAAAACGTTAGCATTAGCGAAACAGGTAACGCCTTATAAAGAACAAAAATAAAAGCAAAGGAACCATTACAAATCATTATTAACAGCAATGCAAATGTGTTTACATTCTCTTGAGTTTTGTAACTTACCCAGAGTAAAAAAGTGAAACGTTTTCCTCCGTCGAATGTCCTCTCGGTCGCCAAACAGCAGTCATTTTTTCATTTTGAATTTTGAGCCTGAAAAGTTGTGACGTTGATGACGTCGGACGCTACTTTAACTCTGAAAAATTGAGTCACGTCAAATTCAAAAGAAGTTAAAAGAGTTATGAGAACTTAGAAATTAAGCATTTTGTCGATTCGTTAGCTGGTTTTGAGTTCAGTGCACAGATTTCTTTTGAGTTAGCTGAACTTTTGGGTTTACAGTGTAGGTAGGCCACCACGGGAGCAACCAAAGCCCCTTCCCAGACAAGACCATAGGCAACCTCCAGTGCAGTCGCCCTGCAACCGCAGTACAGGTACCCCAGGGAGCTTTGGCAAAGATCCCATGGGCCCCGACGGCAGCCAGCCACTCCAAGCACCTCGGGATGCAGATCTGAAGTCCAAGACCGAAGGGCAGCCCCCGAAGCAGGTATCTCGGGGGATTACTCGGGTAGATGGTAGAGCTCTCCCCACAAACCCCCAGATGCCCCAGTCCCACCGACACACCAGAAGCCTACGGCCCAGGGCCAAGCATGAGGGAAGGTGATGACCCACAACCCCGGCGGCGTACCAATCAGGACCCAAGCCCGAAAGAAGACCACCCCAGGACTCCCACACCCCCGACCTACCCCACTCGTACTCAGGAGCACCATGGCTACCCTACTGGGAACCTGTCCCCACCAGCATGGACCCCCCAGCAGCCCTGCATGCAGCCGCTAGACATCGACATCCAGAGGTCACCACAGTCCGACTGGGATTCTTTTCACATTGTATCTTCTCCTGAGTCATTGATTTCTTATTTAGAGTGGGACAAACCCTCAAACGACAGATTCTTGTTCTGATTCTCAATTATCTGCCATAGTAATCGCTGTGTTTACATCTCCTGTTCCTGTGTTTCCTCACTTCCGGTACATGCACTTTCCTCAAAATTATGCAACAATATTCTATAAAAATGCATAGTTGAGGCTTTATTACTGAAAATCTTTACATCCCGGTTTAAGTGGAAAAGTGGCCACAGGGCACAAATGTACCATTGATTGATATGAAGTAGTAAAACAACACAACATGAAAAGCACTCCGAGAGCACAGATCTCCGCCAAGCAGCTTAGTTCTCCCCATGTTGTGGTGTACACCAAAAATAATACACCCCCCTCGCTGATTATTAGTAGTTGTTACCACCACCGCCTAAGAGGTTATATTTTTATCAGGGTTTGTTTGTCTGTCCGCAAAAACGTCTGGATGGATTTTGATGACATTTTCAGGATGCAGGTACAAGGACCTATGGATTTGATTTTGGTGGTGATCTGGATCACTGTCTGGATCCAGGAATAAATTTAATCAAAATCCCAGACAGTGATCTGGATCACAGTTTTTTAAGTTATCTTGTTATACACATAGACAGACAGGCCCCAATAAAAACAGAACCTCCTGGCAGAGGTAAAAATCGCATGTCAGAGACCCTTTAAACACTCAACTCTGAAAGAGAAAGTGCAGTGACAAAAAGGTTTTGGATCACTATACGTAATTGAATTTGTAAAACACAATATACTGAAAAATTAAGAACTTTAAAATGTAATCTTAACAGAGGGGTTTTTCTCAAAGCTGAGACAACATGAGCGGCATTTAGAGACAGAGCAATAAACAAGAGCCTTTTTTGCAGTTGTCTTTGCAACACACTTATCATTGTCAAATAAAATTGTTGGATACAAGAAAGTAATGGGGAAGTTGAAGATAAAACAATCCTAGTGCCCTCTAGTGGCTGGCTGCAGTATAATTGTGTTGCTGTATGGTCTCATGTATTTCATTATAACAAATGGGACATTTTCTCAACTGAACTTAAAACACCACGATTGTGTGGAAGTGAGAAGGCAGGACAGATTCTGGTTCTTCAAATCTAGTATGGCAGCACCTGTTTACTAAATGTCATGACTTTATATTTGAAAAAGATATAGAAATGTCGTTTGGATTCATACATGTGGATGACATTTTATTTAATTTGGTTTTATTTAAATAGTTCCAGTTCATAATTAAAGTAATTTCAAGGCACTATACAGAAACATCAATATCAATTCACATCAATGCTCCAGATTAAAAGTGAGTTTTATGAACAGACTAACAAGTGATCTGTCATGTTTGAGGTTTGCGTGAACTATAATTTCTGCACCAGACTTCAGAAAGTTAAAATATTGCAAAAACCAGATGTTTCATATCTTCCTGTTATATTATAGTTCTTTAAAATGGGCAAAGTCAGGTCAACAATCTAACTCTTGTCAGGCAGAGCAAACCACCAGCTTTCAACAGCCTGTGTTTCACAGACCCATTGATTCCTTATTTTTAATTTAAAGCAGTACAAAATAACTTTCAAAACTTTAAGCTACTGTTTTGAAACTTGTCAAAGTGGATACTCACCAAAAAACATGTTCAGCTTCATATTAGACATCACTCTGTGCGTCTCCGATGGCTTTACAATAGACTAAGTAACTTCAGTAATTCAGGTTGCAGCCGGAAGTGGTGTTCTGATGATTTATGCTGCCCTGATCAAAAATGCCGCCATAGTGTGAATTGACAACTTATTTCATAATGAGATGTCATTCAAAGTTTATACAGTATTCTTGTTTGTATTGAGTGTGTCCTGTTAGTTATTTAAGGGTAGTTTTATGATCCTTCCCTGATATTTTCTATATAAAAGCCTTTTGGGTTCTTGTCTGCCATTGTAACTCTCCCCTCTGGGTGAGTCCAAACATTTGCCTGTTGCTCTGACAATGCAAAAAAAGTAAAAATAACTTCATATTTAGTGTTCCTGTCCTGGGAGAATTTATTGGATAGATGAAATGTATTTATGGAAAAATATAAAAACAAAAAAAAACCAATATATCTGTTTATTGAAGTCAGGACTGTGGAATGCAAAAGGAATCAGTAGCACATCTCAACAGGTAGCATATTTCAACAGAACACCGAGCATCAGCCGTCTGAGACATGGTTGCAGAAAATGTATTTAGTACTGCTTTAAAATGTAAAAATAATATATTCTTCACTGGGGAAAAAACTAAGTATTGATCACCCAAACTACTGGAAAACAGATTTGTTTTTATTTGATCAAATGCAACACAAGTCTTATATTTAGCCTGTGAATATTGCCACAGTGATATTTGTGATTATAAGACCCACCTGACTTTATCCATCCTAATTCATGTTTCTATATAGACATAGAGTCTTATTGGCTGTTGTTTGTCTGTGTTACGTGGCACATCTTGCTGTGGTTTGCTGATGCTGTTGCTGCATGCTATTGACCGAGCTGATTGCAATAAAAACCAAGCTTGTCAGAGAAAGAGATTGAAACTTCAAAATAAAACTACCTGAATCAAACCTTACTCATGGCATTATCAAACATTGTCATAGTTATGCAAATTTGAAGGAACTGTGGAGGGGTTTATATTATCCAACAATGTAGTTTGATGGTTTTTAATGAAGCATATACTGTGAAGTGCTCTAGCAAGCTTGGAAAGCCCCTGTATATGAAAAAGAATGCAGTTGACCTGATTGTCTCTTCTTTTTGCTCTTATTTGTCTGTCTGTATGGGTTTGTATGTAAATGTCTCTGTGTGTTGTATGTATAGCACGAGACTATGAAATTCAGCGGAAATGTATTGAATTGGGACGCTGCATTGGGGAGGGTCAGTTTGGAGATGTCCACCAGGGAGTCTACATCAGCTCAGTAAGTATCCTCAATCTCACATCAAACACAGGTTCTTTATTTTACATTTGAAATGGAAAAAACATGCTTGTCAAATTATTGCTCTTGTACTAAAAGGTAAATAAAGAGAGCAGCTTCTCGCTTTATGACAGTGACATGACAAGAGTTCAGGGAGACTGTAAATATGATTTATATTTCAATTGTAATAATTAGTGCAGTTTAAGGTACAATATGGAATATTTTCATAAAATATTTTAAGAAATGAATGCCTCCACTGAGTGTTTATTAGGGGTGTAGAATAAAAATACAGCATCATTTTCTTTAGAAATTATATTTGAAGTAAAATATAATACAATATTTATTCTGACGGGCACGACATTGGCGTTTTGTTTACATCCGCCACCCAATAGCTGGCAAAGCAGCGGGCACCATTGTGGGTTGCCTAACACAGTGAATAGTCTGGCACAGCAAGGCTGGTACTGCAGAGTCTGCAGGTCAAGCAGCTGGAAGCCCCGGGGATATGTGATGATTATTGACTTTATTTGCTTGCAATAGGGGATTCCCGACATGTGACTAGCAGGGTCCAATGGGAAAGTATTTAGCAGCTCATGCAAACACAAAGCAGCAGGTGGCTGCAGTGTAGGGACATCCGCCTGCGGGTTCCGCTGGAGGACACACCTCTGAGGATTTTGTTGTTGGGTGGAAAAGAGAGGAGTGCAGGATGGTGTGAGGAGGACAGAGGATCTTGCAGGAAGTTTTGGTTTGCTCGAGAAGAGCCAGGGCCGATACGCAAGCTCTTTGCCATGGACTGAATCGATGACTGAGCTGCAGGTAGGAGTCTTCACTTATCAGAGTCAGTGTGATCAGCGGGGCTGGAGAGCATGATTAGTGGGGCGGCGTGGCTCAGGCGGTAGAGCAGGTCGTCTGGTAACTGGAAGGTCGCTGGTTCGATTCCCTGCTCTGCCCAAATGTTGCCTGGCCGTTGTGTCCTTGGGCAAGACACTAACCCACCTTGCCTGTTTGGTGGGTCGGAGGGTCTGGCGCCGCTGGTGTCTGGCAGCCTCGCCTCTGTCAGTGTGTGTCCCAGGACAGCTGTGGCTACAAACATGTGTAGTTCATCATCACCAAACGTGTGAGTGTGTGTGTGAATGGGTGAATGACATACTGTAGTGTGAAGCGCTTTGGGGGTCGTAGGACCTGAATAAAGCGCTATACAAGTACACGCCATTTACCATTTTTACCATTTAGTGAGCTGAACTCATGATATTTTGTTGTCCTTCTCGGATCGGAGATCAGAGTGGGTTTGGTGAGGAATATTCGTGGCATTAGAGTGCATGTTACCTGATCAACCAGGCCCACACGTCTTTGACATATTACTTTACAAAGACGTGAGAGCCTGGAGCTGAACCTCTGTTTCTCAATTTTCGAAGGCGGGCTTAGCCAGTTAAGAGAGAACTAATCACAGAAACCCGGAAGTGACACAACACATGTGACGCTAAAGCAGATACACATGAGGCGGAACAAAAACAAAAGGTTTAGCGAGCGGAGCCATAATGGTAGCTACAGATCCATGTTTAATGGAGGAGAAAAGACGAATATTAATGACAGTTGTCGCTTTTGTGTCAAAAACTTGTGAATACGAGGTGTCATTGCACACTCGGTTCACGTATTTGACTGCCCCAAGCAAACACTGGGCAAACACAGAAGTAAGCACTTGTGCTCTGGGTGGAAAACGCTAGTTCCGTGTTTTCAGGATGACGCACAACAACGGTGATATGTAAGTGGTCCGTCAAAAAATTTGATGCGGAAATGATCGAGGGCGGCTCCGATGTCAGACCCTTCTGCATTTGAACATGATTCAGGAGGATGTGATTCGTCAGGCTAGAGTGCATGAGGGGAGTCACAAGCCTGACATGAGCCTTGCGCCTCGATGGCTGGAGGCTGGGTTTAGTTGTTGTGGTGTTCATGTTCCATATTTCACCTTTAATTCTATATTCTCATTCTCAATTGATTACTCATGTAAACGTTAGAAACTATGTTTGATGTTGAGTTTTCTCATTTCTCTTTCTCATTAGCTACGTTTACATGGGCACATTTAATCGGAATAAACGCCCAATCGGATAAAAAAGACATCATGTAAACATGTCAATCAGAATGTTTTGTTCCGATGCAGCCTGATCCGAAAGAAATTTACTTCCGATCGAGAGGGGTGGTTTTGTCCGATCTTCATTCGGATAGACGTGCATGTACACACCCATTCGGAAAGAAAGGGTGAAAAGAGCCCACTGCGCATGCGTACAACTTTCCGCTTTCGCAGACCCAAATAGAAAACATAGCGGGAAGTAAACAGAAGTGGTCTGCTGGTGCAGTCATCCTGTCATCCTGCTCTCCTCTCCTGTGGCGGAGGAGCAGTAGCAATATGTATTCAGCCGCTAGCTTGGTTAATGCGACCAGTAAAAACCCAAACATAACGGTAATCACCCGCAGAGGGTCCATATTGGGGATAACGTGAGTCAGATCGAGCACACGATGGGGCGGGAAAGACGTGCAGAAAGGACGGAGTTTGTTTACTTTTTTTTCTTCCCCCGGAAAGACAACTCGCTGTGCGCATGCTCAACTCATTTAACCTGATTGAGTGCTTGGTGTATGTGTACTCATGGCATGATCAGATCATTTCAGTTAGTGTCCATGTAAACAGGGATTTGGGAATTCCGATCGACAAAGATTTTAATCAGATTGGGGAAATTTGGCGCATGTAAACGTAGCTATTGTTTACTTATTGTTTCTGATTTTGATTGGATGTGTCTATTTGCTGCAGGATAATCCAGCTCTGTCTGTGGCGGTGAAGACATGTAAAAATTCAACGTCAGACAGTGTCAGGGAAAAGTTTCTACAGGAAGCATGTAAGATCCCTATGTTTGTACTTTACGCAAGTCTAATGGTGCGTTCACACCGGCCCAACCATCAACTTCATAAGCGGCAAGTTTATATGTAAAGTCTATGGTGGACGGGCGTCAGACAGACGTCAGCGGCTCTGCGGCGCTTTGTGAGCATGATGAGCGGCAACTTTTCAAGCTTTTCTAGCGTTTCAGGCGTTGACGCTTGAAAAGCTTGAAAAGCTCAAAGTTCAGCTAGCTGAACTTTTGACGTTCATAACGCTCTTGAAGCGGCAAGTCAGCCAATCAGAGCGTCTCATCGTAGTGAATAATGTTATGTGAAATAGTCTAGAAAACGCTGATTTCAAAAATCACACATAACATTACCGTAGACAGATGGACAGGCGCTCTTCGGGAGGAATAGAGCGCCTGTAGTTGGTGTCCTGGTGGGTGGTTTGAGCACCGATGCGGCCCAGGAGGTCATCAAACTGGGAGCGGGACAGACGGAAGTAGCGCTGGAAGTGAACCTCATCCAAACGTAGCTCCTGAAGCAAATGGTTAAACTCACCAAACACAACGCATCTGAAGAATGGGGTGTATCCACAAACGGCGCTGATGCACCCAACGTCGACGTTGTCTAGATCTATGAAGTAAATAAATCCAAGCCACTGTCTCAATATGATCCGCCATAGCTCCAAACATCCGATAACAGCCCCGCCTTCGCGCTCTTTTTCTGTCAGGCTTTACGAGCTTTAACGCCTATGCGCTCTGTTTGGGCAGGCGTTTTATGACCTTCAACTTTCACGGCAAATTTGGAGCGTTATCAGCGTTGCTTGACATTGACAAAGTGGCCGGTGTGAATGCACCATAACATGAAAAGAATTAATAATTTCTGCTGAAGAATAATGATACCTCCCATTTTTAGACTTGTGTGAACCTCCATGCTTTTACCTCCTGCAGTGACCATGCGTCAGTTTGACCACCCTCACATAGTAAAGCTGATGGGAGTCATCACTGACAACCCAGTATGGATCATCATGGAGCTCTGCACCCTCGGAGAGGTAAAATGCCAAGAAACCCTCCCGAAACATTTATTTCATTCAGATTTTACACTGAAGTGTGCCTTTGTTTGTAATATACTACATTATTTAATATTGAGAGGGATTTTGTTAGTAGTCTATCTGTATAAATGATTTATGTACTTAAGTATGAGCAATATCTGACTGTAAACAAAATGGGAAAAAATAAATTACTTTTTTCTTTTGAAAATTTAGGTTTTTTTGCCATCTTTGTTGTTATAATTTTTAGGGATTGCCATAATAAATGGAGCCCTATGCAAATGCATTGCGAAGCAAATGGAATACCTATTATTCTACACCTCTAAACGGGTCTCTGACTAGATTTATAGATTTAAGCGTTTATTATTCTTCAGTCAAAGTTAATGCGGCCCGAACGGAGCAACGGATCTAGGCGGTTCATACATCAAATCGACCAGCTCGTTCACGGGAAGTGTGGAATTACTTTTATTTCAGATCCGAGTTACCATGGCAACGCAGCACGGCAAAATGTGCACCCGAAATGCCCCCCAGCCCAAACCGTAAAACTTCATGACGCGTATCATATATCATACGAACCGTATTGGAAACCAGATGTGATTGATGTTGGTTTCGTGGCGTTTTGGGTTGCCATGGCAACGGTATTCACAAGAAACCCCGCCTCCCATTGAAAATGAATAGAAAACGCTCCAAAAAACGCCAAACACGTCTACTTTTTCGAGAGCTTACCCCCACAACATACTTTCACCTACGGACGCCATTTCACCTCATATCTGGTCACAAGGGATGGTTCTACTTTAGATTTAAAGATCTCGCACAAAACTCAAACCGCGTGGCCGTGGTGATGCCAAACGCCATGAGGAGCACCCGTTTTACACACAGGGCAGACAGCACCACCTGTGATGACGTGTGATGCATCAAATCGATCGGTCAGGGAAGGAGAAGTGAACTATGGGGTTTTGATGAAAATTGGGGTTACCATGGCAACGCAGCTCACCAAAAACCCCACCCGAAAGGCCCTACAGCTCCATCTGTCAGACATAACCCCATGTATGACACATCAGACTGACTGGGGTGCTAAACAGACATGCCCTATCATGGTTCTGAAGCATTTTGGGTTAACATGGCAACAGGATCCACCAGAAACCACGCCCTCTGTTCAAATCCTATGTTAAAATGGCCCGTATTATACTTAAAGTGAGACGCTTTTTGAGAGATTATTGTGCAAACACGCTTTGACCTACAGACATTGTTCCACCTTATCTGTGTTCACTAGACATTGGTCTATAACATACAAGAGGATCTTTCACATATGTGTTACCATGGCATTGCCATTCGCCATCAAACACGCAGTGAGCCTATAGGGCACACAATAGGATTTGTAACCTCATGTCATATATTAAAGCAATTAGCTTGACCATTAGAAGTGAACCATCATGTAAACATTAAATTTTGGGTTACCATGGCAACAGCATTGACTCAAATTCACAATTTTTGATCACTTACTGTGCGGACATGCTTTGACCTACAGCTGTCATTCCAACTTTTATGTGCTCAGTAGACATTGGTCTATAACATATAGAAGCAACTTTTACATATCTTTTACCATATTGCCATAGCAATGCCATTTGCCATCAACGCATCCGGTCAGCTCACAGCAGACACTATGGGATGTGGGTTGACACGTGATACATCAAAGTGATCAGGTCTACCGGGGAAACTGAACCATCATGCGTGTGTTAATTTTTGGGTTACCATAACAACGTAATCCACCATAAACCATGCCCCTTTTGGAACTCTATGGGAAAACCTCTCAATTCATCACACTTCCCCAGTACACTACCATATTAAGTGGACTCTTTCAGCCTTGTCATCATATTTGCAGCGTGTGTCAGCTATCACACATGCTCAGGGTCAGAAATTGCAGCTTTCTGATTGACTGAGGGTTTCAGAGTCCCGCACAGAGTGGCAATCCCTCTCAAAGTTTCTTCAGGAACTTTTCTAGTTTACCCTTTTTCTTCTGTTTTGGACATATTTAACAAATAGCATCCCTGCAAATTTATTTTCCCCTAACTCCACCCCACCCCCCCCATCTTGAATAACATGTAACATCACTAAAGACCCTTTTTACAAAAGAAAATAGTGTCTTTGCAAGGGGGAAAGGGGGTTGTAAAACAGCAGCCCACCATTTATGAAGCTTTGGATAAAGTGGTTCTCTACTTTTCTGTAACTTCTTTTATAACCAACTTGTGGCACGATACAAAATAAATATAAGGTTTTTTTCCACATATTAGTGACCATCTGTTGACTGTGTAACACTGAGTTTATGGAAAAAATGTGCTTTTGTTCAATTTTGGTGAATTTTCTGGTAAAATATTCAATAACAGTCAACATGATGATGATAATAATGTGACATGATCACTACAGTGAAGCATGCTGTTTATGTCATGGAGGATTGCTGGTCTGAAAACTTTCTTGTACCAGTAATCAAAGAGAAAATGTTCTGTGATCTTTAATCTGTTATATCACCTGAGAAGAGTGTCTAAAATCTGACTGATATGTGCCGATATCACTCATAACTGTACTGCAAGTTTCAATCCAGGATGATTTTCATAGAAGTGTTTATGAAAAAATTTGATTTTGAACAATTATTTGTGAGTTTGATCTGTCACACTGACACACTGACTCAGTCACAACTGACACTGCTTGCGACACTACGCTTCTGGGATGCATCTCATGTGGGCTACTTTGCGTGCAGTGGAAAGGGTCTCATTGAATTTGTTGGCGGCTGTCAGCTGCGCATTACACATCACTAATGTTGCGTATCTGTTGCGCATTCAGTGAAAAGCAGGCGTTAAAGGCAATTTAAAAAAAAATAACAAAAAAAGGTTGCTTTTATTATCATCATTTAAGCTTAAGCCTGGCTTTGTGTAGTAATGTACAATTGTGCAAAATTCTTATAGTTTTTCTTTAGACATTACCTGCTTTTTCTCTCTTTTTCAGTTCTTTCCTTGTACCTGTATGCGTTTCATCTACACATAACAGAACACGTTTTGAATTTGATGTTAAACCTCTTTAGTACTTGCAGCCTTTTAAAAATACTGTTATGCTTTGTTTTCTTTACCTAAAATGATGAACACGCCACAGTTTGGAGGTTTACTAACAGAAAACACCAACTGATGCATGAAAAAGAGTGTGGCGTTATTATCTCCACAGGCAGCAACATTCACTGAAGAGCTTTCAAATGTCTTTCACTAAACCTGGGGATCTTTTCCTAAGAAAATGTAAAGGAATTGCAAAGAACATTTCCTAAATGTAATAGATAATTAGATTCACACATATTGTTCTTATGAATTGTTAAAACAGTTTTTTTCTTTATCTGATTGTGTATACATTTGAATAAATTGTTTTCTGAGCTAAATATACAGACTTTTTTTACATTAAGACTTGAATGTTTTCATGTTTGCTGTTTTTGTTACTAAGTTTATACAGGTGTATACACTCACCTAAAGAATTATTAGGAACACCATACTAATACGGTGTTTGACCCCCTTTCACTTTCAGAACTGCCTTAATTCTACGTGGCATTGGTTCAACAAGGTGCTGAAAGCATACTTTAGAAATGTTGGCCCATATTGATAGGATAGCATCTTGCAGTTGATGGAGTTTTGTGGGGTGCACATCCAGTGCATGAAGCTCCCAATCCACCACATCCCAAAGATGCTCTATTGGGTTGAGATCTGGTGACTGTGGGGGCCATTGAACTCATCAGACCAGGCAACATTTTTCCAGTCTTCAACTGTCCAATTGTGTTGAGCTTGTGCAAATTGTAGCCTCTTTTTCCTATTTGTAGTGGAGATGAGTGGTACCCGGGGGGGTCTTCTGCTGTTGTAGCCCATCTGCCTCAAGGCTGTGCGTGTTGTGGCTTCACCAGTGCTTTGCGGCATTCCTCGGTTGTAATGAGTGGTTATTTCAGTCAAAGTTGCTCTTCTATCAGCTCGAATCAGTCGGCCTATTCTTCTCTGACCTCTAGCATCAAAAAGGCATTTTCGCCCACAGGACTGCCGCATACTGGATGTTTTTCCCTTTTCACACCATTCTTTGTAAATCCTAGAAATAGTTGTGCATGAAAATCCCAGTAACTGAGCAGATTGTGTAATACTCAGACCAGCCCGTCTGGCACCAACAACCATGCCACGCTCAAAATTGCTTAAATCACCTTTCTTTCCCATTCTGACATTCAGTTTAGAGTTCAGGGGATTGTCTTGACCAGGACCACACCCCTAAATGCATTCGAGCAACTGCCATGTGATTGGTTGATTAGATAATTGCATTAAGGAGAAATTGAACAGGTGTTTCTAATAATCCTTTAGGTGAGTGTATGTCATTTTTACAACCAATTTTATATTCTGTTTTTTGTATTGTTTTTGTATTCTTCCTGATCATTTTGGGCTTTTCTAATTTTACTTAATCTTTCATCATTGCTCACATTTCTCATATTTTTCTTGTCTTTTTGTCCCATTCTTCCATAGTTGCGGTCGTTTCTCCAGGTTAGAAAGTACAGTTTAGATCTAGCCACCCTCATCTTGTATTCTTACCAGCTCAGCACAGCACTGGCATATCTGGAGAGCAAACGCTTCGTACACAGGTATAAACATGTCCTAAAGCAACACTTTTTTACTATTATCTTTTTTAAAACTAACTATGGGAGAAAATTATTTTCTAATGATGTGTGAATGAGTTTGTTCTGCAGATAAAAATGGTTTCAGGTTTTGATCTGTGTAGTAAAAGCGTTTCATTCCTCCTCTTATTCTTCTTTGTTTCAGGGACATCGCAGCAAGGAATGTGTTGGTATCCACAGTTGACTGTGTAAAGTTGGGAGATTTTGGACTGTCTCGATACATGGAAGATAGTTCGTATTATAAAGGTAACAAAATACTAAAATGACAGCCTTTTGTCTTTATCAGATCACATAATGGAAAGCTTATGTGATCAGTGAAGTGCATTAAAGTTTGTTTATTTATGTTTCCCAGCATCTAAAGGCAAATTGCCCATCAAATGGATGGCTCCAGAATCCATCAACTTCAGACGATTTACCACAGCCAGCGATGTATGGATGTTTGGTAAGTTTCAGTGTGTGTTGTTGTCATGTTGTCCAGTTTTGTTTATATGGAACAGTAGGCATTGATATGCTTGTGCTCTTTCTGTTCCTAAGGTTTAGCTGCTAATATGTTTGTCTGATTGAGTTTGACTCTTCTGTTGCCTGTCTGTTCATAGGTGTCTGCATGTGGGAGATTCTGATGTATGGCATCAAGCCTTTCCAGGGTGTGAAGAACAACGACGTAATTGGCAGGATAGAAAATGGCGAGCGACTGGCTATGCCCCCTCAGTGCCCTCCTACCCTCTACAGCTTGATGACAAAGTGTTGGTCGTATGATCCCAGCAAGAGACCTCGCTTTAATGAACTCAAAACACAACTGAGGTAATCAAAGAAACAGAAATTCCCATACGTTGTGTGTGGCTTTAACAAGTGAGTTTGTGTGCGTTGTTCAGTCACTTCCTGTTGAAGGATGACAAACTTACTTACTTTTAGATACTTTGGTATTTGTTGACTTTTCTGCATCCATTTGTGGTATTTTTTAAATGTTTAGTTGGCTTGGCTGTAGTGATATAAACTGTTGTAAAAAACATCAACTCATCAACTTTTTAATGCATTTTTCTTTATTTTTGCAAACATGAGCAGCTAGTTTTCAGTGAATAGATTCAAGGCCATCTTGTTGAAGCTACTTGTTTGTCTCTATTGTTTAGCGTGTAAGTTTGTGATCTCCATAAAATTAGATACAGAGTCAACATTGAGCATGGTCATTGGGGCTACCGCATATTATTAGGGGAAACTCATGCCATATAAGGCTATAAATTTTGTATTAGCTTTGGTCTGACTGGCTCTTATATCATTTAAAGGTGGTGGTGGTGGAGGGGGGTTTACATAGTGGGCAAGAATAATAGTAAAAGTTGAACTGCAAGTAGTTATAATAGGGTTGGTTTATAAAACTTGCAAAATAAAGTGCCAGCTGAGGGCACTCTTGTGAATCTTTCTTCAACATCAAGTTTCATTGGTGGAGTCTTTGTAGTCTTTAGCACATTTTACAGTAGAGTTTAGCCAAGGTCAAGGTCTGGTCAGGGCAGAGCCTTTCTGAGCCATCATTAGTCAAAAAGTTCAACTTGAGTTTTTGTGTTTTTTTGGAAACATTGTTTCCCAATTCCCCCAAAGTGAAATGTGAAAAACTGGAGTCCTGGATTCAGTGCAACACAATTTAAACTTAATCCCCAAAAGGAAATTAGATGTTGTTGTAACTCAGTTTTTCTTTATACAGTAATTGTATAGGGTTCTAGCAGTGGACAGGATGGATCTCCTGTAGTGGTCTGTGTTGCACCAGATCTGAAGAAACTTCTAATTGGAGACACTCTGTTGTTGAGTTGCTGTGTTCTAAAGTGGAGGATGAGGGTTTTCAATTATCCTTCTTTTATCCTTCTTTTCACAAACAAATCTACAGACTCCAGATCAGTCCCTAGAATAGAATCAGCCTCCTTTATCTATTTGTTCACCCTTGTTATGTCACCTGCTCTGATGCTTCTCCCCAACAGATGACTGCAGATGTGATTTCACTCCACAAAAGACTTATATAAGATCTTCAACATCATGGTGCAAATGTTGAATGACCTAAGCTTCCTCAAGAAGTCGACGTCTGTTTGCATTTCGATTTGAATTGATGCCTGATTTTCACAAATAAACTTCATTCTTATTTTGCTGCTGCAATCAATTTTTAGACATTTTACTCCCCATAAAGGTAACTACTAATTTGGTTCAAATTCATATTTTATTAAATGTTTCCCTTTAAAGTTATGAACATTTGCTGTAAAAAGTTTAAATGTATTTTAAGTACTTGAATATAATGTATGTAAAACTGATTTCAGTTATTTGATCTACATAAATATGACATGTAAGTACAGCTGTTGCACAGGACTCAGTAACTCAGTGCCATTAAATATTTATTTATGTTGTTTAAACCTTGTTTTTATCTTACATATGAATTACATATTTCCATTATGAAACACTCACAAACACAGCAGCAGCTCAGCATGTCGTCTTCATTGTTTCCCTCAGTAGGCACATTCTCCATGTCTTACTCTTTTTCTCACTAACACAAAAACAGGAAAATAAGAGTGTATGTTTAACTCCTGCAGTTTTTATTAGTGTTTTAAAAGCAGAATGACTCACACCTGAAATTCCACCACCAAATGTGTAAGTCCTTCTTTCTCCTTTTCCAACACTGCAACCCCCACCCCCACCCACCCTCTCATTCTGACCTCTTTTACCTTTTTACAATAAATACTTAGTCTCTTTTTCCATGTTTTTGTATCCAAATGAGTTACAGGCCTACACAGTATACACATTATAGTGGTTCATTTATTCATTTGACATGAACCATATGTTTGCCTGTTTTAACATAACGTGGAAAAGTTGGTTTGCATTTGGGACTAAGTTGACATAATTAAAAATGTTTATTCAAATTGACAATGGAATCTCAGCATGATGGAAAGCTAATGAATTGTCTGTGCACCTCAAGGGATGTCTTAGATACAGAGTCAACATTGAGCATGGTCATTGGGGCTACTGCATATTATTAGGGGAAACTCATGCCATATAAGGCTATAAATTTTGTATTAGCTTTGGTCTGACTGGCTCTTATACCATTTAAAGGTGGGGGGGGTGTTTACATAGTGGGCAGCTGCCAGAAACTACAACTTTCCAAAGAACAGAAATGAAGGGAATGAAATGGGAAAACTAAGCTGATATGTTGTATCTTTCCAGCAGTCGCTGCTATGAGTCTTGTGGTCCTTGGATATTATTATTCATTGTGACTTTTGTTTGCAGAATTACTGTTGTTTAGTTTCAGCCTGCAACAAAGTGATATTTAATAATCTCTGAGCTTTTAGGCTTTATGCCTTTAGAGCTATTTTTTTGTTTATATTTATGTCTATACTGTGCTGAGTGATTTTTGGTCCTTCATCATTGCTGAGGATATTTAATGTACTTTAAAGAGCTGGAGTAGATGAAGTCTGGTGTGATCGTGTAAGAAGTTCCTAAGGTAAAGTATTTTCTTGTCAACAGATCTTAGATTGATCATGATGCCCAAAGTACTTATTTTTTTGGAAACAGGATTGTCATTCAGTGTAGTGATTGAAATGGATGCTCAATCATCTGTTAGTTTGATATGAATAATTTCCTGAATGTTTCACAAATGATCAGTTCCATTGTTAAACAGAAATTCAGATTTAGAAAGTTGTATTTTCAAGTTTGGACTTTATGTCAATCAGAATTTGTTATTTGTTCAAAGTAAATATTTTTAGGTGAAGTAAACTGAACGATTTTTTATTTTTTTTTTAGCTTTTCTTATGGTGATCCTGATTCACTAAAGAACCAGCATCAGAATGTTTCAGCTCTATTGAAGAGTGACTGATTCATAGTCTGTTTGCGCTTTATTTCAAACACCATTTTGTTAGTGGAACGTGTAATGGTAACTGTGATATGGCTGCTGGTTCCAAGGCCATGATCATAAGTTAAAACAAGTCTCCCATGTTTTTTAATAGAAATTGAATGGGAATGTAAAACAAGAGCAGATATAAAACTAGACAAACAAGGAAAATGGTAAAGTATAACTCATATACGTCATACGGGGCGGCTGTGGCTCAGTGGTTAGAGCGGTCGTCCTCCAATTTGAAGGTTGGTGGATCGATCCCGGCTTCCACCGCCACATGTCGAAGTGTCCTTGGGCAAGACACTGAACCCCATGTTGTCCCCCGATCTGTGTATCGGGTTGTGTGAGTGTTAGCCCCTACCCTCTCCCCCCGGTGTACATATTGGGTTGTGTGAATGGGTGAATGCAAAACCTTGTAGTGTGAAAGCGCTTTGAGTGGTCTGAATGACTAGAAAAGCGCTATACAAATACAGGACATTTACCATTTACCATTACCATATACACACACAAAAAAAAATTACTGAACTGGAGAAATACTGTATGGTGAACCTGTGATGATGCAGTTATTTGATATTGATTGTATATTCTTTTTTTGTACAAGTCTTTTGTACGAAGGACTGTAATTTGACCCTCAATGTTGAAAAGATGCTTTTACATTGCTGCACTGTGGTTTGTTGTATTTGAACAAGTGTGTGCATATCTTCATCATTAAGATGTTGATTTAGGAAAGGTAGAAGTAGGAAGTAGGTGACGCTTTCAAAAGTTGTATATTGATTTGCTCATATTGTTTCCTATATAAACAGAGTCTTAAGTCTCATATAAACAGTCCAGAATAAATACATTTTCTTTGTTAAAGCAGTACTGAATAACTTTTAAAACTCTAAGCTACAATTTTGAAACTTGTCTAAGTGGATACTCATCAAAAAACATGTTCAGCTTCATATTAGACATCCCTCTGGACCCTCTGATGGCTTTAAAATGGGACTAAATAACCTTCGTAATTCGGGTCTTAGCCGGAAGTGGTGTTCTGATGATTTATGTTGCCCTGATGAAAAATGCAGTTTAAGGCAAGTGTGCCCTGTTAGTTATTTAATCATATTTTTATGATCCTTCTTTCTATATAAAAGCCCCCTGGGTCATTGTTGGCCACTGTTGGGTCCTTCTCCTCTGGGTGTGCCCAAACATTTGCCTGTCCCTCTGACAATGCCAAGAAAGTAAAAATAACATATTGAGTGTTCCTGTCCTGGGAGAATTTATTTGATTGGTAAAATGTAATTATCGAAATAAAAAGAAACAAAAATAAATGATAAATTTGTTTATTGAAGTCAAGACTGTGGAGCGGCACGTGTGTAGCACATCTTAACAGGTAGCATATTTCCGCAGAACACCGATTCAAGCAACGGCTGTCTGAGATACGGCTAAGGAAAAGCTATTCGGTACTGCTTTAAAGCATGTGAAATGCGTGGCCAGTGAGGCCTCTGAAGCATCTCGGTTTCTGCAAACTGGATCATTTGATTTGTGGTTTGTGTTTAAAACAAAACTATTCTCGGGAGACAAAAACTGCATTTACTTTTTCCTTGGCAAATCCTTTTAAACTCATTAAAAGAGTTATATGAGAAAATGTCACTATTCGTAAATATAATTTTTATAAAAAAAGGAAATAACTTGTCAGACTTCATAGACTACATTAGACATATAAATACATTCTGACAGCATAACAAACAAACTTTACTAAGATTATATAAAAATGTGTGTTTAGTTCTAATATAGAGATTTAGATACTGTATATAAACAAATGGTCTAGCTCTTAAATGTATCTTGAGTAATTTGCAGAAAAACTGCAAAGCCATCAGCTCTGCCTGAGGTAATAAATGCGGGAAGTCTTGTTTGTCCAGGTACCATTGTGGTAAAGGTGGGGGAGGAAACTGTCCATGTGCTCAAGCTGCCAGGTGTTAATGGTATTATCACCACACATGTTCATGCGCTGATGTGGTTGCTGTATCGGACTGTTGTGGTAAAGAAGGAGTTAGTCAAAAGGTAAAGCTTCCGATTTACCAGTCAATCTATGTTCCAAACCTATGGCCATGAGATTTGGGTCATGACCAAAAGGACGAGATCGCGGATACAAGCGGTCACATTGAGGAGGTTTTGCTGTCCTTCTCGGGAGAGGAGCAACCAGAGAGGATTGGGGCCAGAGTGGGTTTGGGTGAGGAAATTTCACAGCATCAGAGGGCACGAGGGAGTTGCGAGCCTGGCACCCCAACAGCTAGAGGCCTTGTTCTTTTGTTGCGGCTGCGGTATATGCACACTGGATGTTGCTGTGGTGTTTATGTTCCATATTCCACCTTTAATAACAGTGTCTTCAGCCAGAGGCTTCTGCAGATCTGCTGCAACACAGACCAGAGTTCTGGTTAGAACAACATTTAATTTTCCTTTGAGATTAATAGTGTTTTTGAATTTGAGTGTCAACCAAATCTCTAGCTTTTCCTGTCTTAGTCCCTACATTTAAAGTTCCTACTTTCAGTCTTAGACTTTTGACTTTCCTTGTCTCTTTCTGTCTATGAACACCTTCCTCCTAACCTCCTTCTTTAACCCACAGTAGCTCAATTTTCATCTGCACCCTGCAGGTTAACAGCACTGGTGGCAATTATTGTTAACCTGGACCTCAACCAATCTGGTATGGAAATGGAAATTGTGAGTTGCATCAATATTTATTTGACATACAGTAAGTTGTATGTCAGATGTCCTTCGTGACGCAGCCCTCTGCATTTATTCGGGCTTGGGACATACAGTGAATTTTATATAGAAATGCGTTTTTGACAAGAACCTATATAATGAATGGAAAAAACATGCGTACAAATTTGTATTTTTCATCCCTAAAGGTAAAAAGAATTAGGAAAAAAATCTTGACTGAAGATATAAAAATTCATGCATGAACGGCCGTGTCTCAGGCGGGAGAGCAGATCATCTGGTAACCGGAAGATCGCTGGCTCAAATCCCTGCTCTGCCCAGAGAAAAATATTGCCTGGCCATTGTGTCCTTGGGCAAGACACTTAACCCACCTTGCCTGTTTGGTGGTGGTCGGAGGGTCCGAGGGTCCCCCAGGACAGCTGTGGCTACAACATGTGTGTAGTTCATCACCAAACGTGTGAGTGTGTGCGTGAATGACATACTGTAGTTTGAAGCGCTTTTGGGGGTTGTAGGACCTGAGTAAAGCGCTATACAAGTACACGCCATTTACCATTTAACAATATGAAATACAATGTCTAAAACTTGTTAATTATAAAGAACTCTTGGTATATTTTATGTTAAGTTTGCTCTATGGTCCTGATATGGTTGTGTGTGTCTGTGTGTGTGCGCGCACACATGCATGTGTGTGTACTGGAATAAATGTTTGAAAATGAGATTGACATGAACAGGTGAAGGAACATACAGTAGGAGATGTTACCAGAAATAGCTGTTAAGTTAACCTAGTTGAGAATTGAGTGTCTGTATGTGTGTGTGTTGAACACTCATGTGTGTTATGAAACCAGACCAAAAATTTTCAAGATAAAGGGTGTGAGATTTTGCCTAATTTTTACAGATTCACTCAGTTTCAGTTTAAGTCCACTGCTTTGCCTGAATCTTGCAGAATCAAGTCAGTTGTTTGAAATTGGAGGTTTCCACAGTTTGTATCACCTATGTATTAAGATTTAAGTACTTTGGCACCCAATTACCACAAACTGCTCTGGACTTCTGTTTTTGATGGAAAGATTCAGTTTTTAAACACACATCTCCTGATACAGGTTAAAATAGCTTTCTTATGGCAGGCAGTTCTCTGTATGTTAAAGGAAACTGTTCAGGGAAGGATCAGTTGTGGTAAGAGGCAAAATTAAATAAAATATAGATTTTCTTTTCAGTTCAGTAATTTGTATTTTGTCAGCACAGACTGTATTTTAAACTTCTATTGTGTGCACAGCACATTGCAATAAAGCTTACTCAGAGAACAGTGTGTGCTCTTTAATGGGGTTGTCAGAACAGTTTATAGGAAAAAAAGAAAAAAATCTGATGTTGGGGAAAAACCCAAAATGTAGAAACATATGTAGGTCTTTTAACAGCATGTAGAACTGCTTTATAAAGTTGTAATTATGATGGGACCTGACAGATGCTAAACGGTAATTGGAAGTGCTTAAATGATGTTTGAGGACTAACCTTCACTATTCACTTGTTCATTTCAGTCCTTTTCCCTTTTTCACTGAATTTTTGTTGGAATCACTCTGAACTGCTACTTAAAATGTCTTTCCATATGGCAAAGCTGCTACAAAGCTACATTTATGTAACCTTGTGCTGCAAGATGTATTCTCATGAGATTTGGAGCTTTTCCAAACCCACGAAAATCCATCTTGTACTGCTCCAACTAAACAGTCCGACTCCAAGCCATTGGTGGTTCGGACCAATCCTTTGTTAGCATTGTACTTTGGGTCAGGTGTTCAGGTATGACGATAGCAGCAAGTGTCCAAGCAAAGCAACGCAAACATGGCTGTGCTGGTGGATGCATACTTATAAGCCAGTGTTTCCCCTACATAGGCATTACCGTGGTGCTGCGCCACGGCTGCAAAATGCCAAGATTTTTTTTTTTTCAATGCCTCCGGAAGCAGCAGCATTAGCGTCTCTGTTGTTTTACGTGAACACAGTGGCAGGCAGCCAGGATGTGAGGCATAAGGACATAATTACTCTTCTTTAGTTTTTAGCCTAAGGGAGACGTGAAGCTAGAGCAGCGCTGGTACAACTCACCGCTCTAAACTACGCAAAAAGCTGCGGACATGTGAATTCTGTCTGTGGCAAATGTGCACAACACGTGTAGTACTCAAATCTGACAACATGATGAAGCAGTTTCAGTCACTTAGAGTAGAAAAGCGGAGAATAGTGAACCCACAGTGTAACACCCCCCCACCCCCCACCCCCCCGCCTTATGCCTCCCAGCAGTTAGTGCTTAAAAGGATCAAATGTATGTGTGTCTGTGGGTGTAAGTTTTCGGTAAATGCGAACCGGTACATGTAACGTTACTTTCACTGTGTAAACATTACTATGTAGTGGTAGCCCTGATTGGCCCGGCTGTGTGTGGTGTCCACGTGATGTGATATAGAAGCGCTCCAGCAAAAGGCTTTAAAATAAACTCCCAGCAACCATACAAATATTTTATTTTAAAATACAATTGACTTTGGACAATGGCAACTTCCTCCACAAGAACCAAAAATCAAACCAACCAAAATGAACCACAGACAGAGTACAAAGTACAAAAACACACGTATATCCGCCATTGTTGTTGTTGTTTCACGCGCTGTGACGTCGCGGACAAAGACTTTTGCGTGCCACTTTTCATAGCCAGGTGGGCACGCCCCTATCCCCACTTACGTCCGCTTTATGTTTCCACCGCCTCAAGTGAGTTGATCCGCGCTATAATGTACCACTCTGAAGCGCGCCGTGCCGATTTGTCGGTTGGAAAAGGGGCATTAGTTAGTCTTAGGGTTAGGTATAGATCAGTAATGGTTAAGGTTAGTAAAAGGGTTTGGATTTAGGTATGAATCCATTTACTAAAATCAATGGAAGTCAATGGACGGTCCCTATAAGGATAACAAAACAAACGTGTGTGTGTGTGTGTATTGCCACAAAATTCTATGTAAATAACCATGAAGTGCCAAACTGATGGTGTAAAGCGTTTTAAAATCCCTATTTGCATGAAACACTATGACTGGGGCTGTTTTAACACAGAAGTAATTAACAGTGTTCTTGGCCCAGATCAGATTGTTTACTCATCAGTCCAGTCAGAATCAATCTGTATTTCTACAATTGATACTTTATTACTGATCAAATCATTAATATATCCATTGTGGATAGAACAGGGCTGTATATAATGTATAGAATGTGATTATTTAAACAGTTGAGTTGAGACGAAACCGATACAGGCCATTCGAACTCGGGAGAACTCAGGTTTTATTGCCACCTGCGTAGTTTGAAAGATAAAATCTGAAAGAGAAGTTGTTGACCTGATTTCACACCGACTATGAAGGTAAAAACACCTATGGAGTTAAAATATTCAACAGAAACCTCAGAAAAAACTTTTTTAATGGAATGGCCTCTTTAAGTGTTGTGATCGAAATACAGGTTTTATTGTTTTTTCTAACCAATTTCCAGCCCGTGAACAAGGAAATTAGTGTATGCAAAGCAATGGGGGTGCAAAAGTCTAATTCTAGGGGAAACACTGCAAGCAGCTATTGAATCTGTTTTAGGAGAACTAGAGACCATGTGTTCATTGATAAATGAGCAAAGGGAAGCACAATCCTAGATCTATGGGTAGCACCGACTGAATACGTGGGGCCACACATAGATCTGGAAGAGTCAGGTTAACATGTTCTGCAATGTTCTGTACATTTTCTGGTTGCAGTTTGGTCACAATGTCCCCAACCCCAAATGGAAATGCACCCAGATGCAAATGCACCCAAATGCACCAAATGGAAATGGTTGGGGGGGGGGGTCCCCATAAGCGTAAGAGATTAGGGGCCCTCAGCTCCAAAGGACCCTGCAGCTGCAAACAGGCAGACTCCAACTCAAGATGATTTACTTAAAGTTGGCAGGATTTATTGCCTTCTTCAAAGTTCTCCAAGTGACATCTGTTTCTGAAATTGTGTCCTTGCATCTAATATTTTGATCAATTCTTATTTCCGTAAATACCTTCAGATCCTGGAATGTGGTATGAGCTTCCAGTTGAGTTATTATTTTCTGTTCCAACTCAACTTCAAATTATTTCTTCTTTTTCACGTGATGAATATGAAATTATCATCCCTTGCATAACAGCATTTGCTGTTTCCCAGAAAACACAAGCGAAGATACCCAGCTGATTTATCTCAGAGGACATTGTCCACTTTTTTTGCATGTAAATTGTCCTTTTTTATGGATTATAAAGGTTTCACCTCTTTCCTTAGAGTTTCATGATGTTGTGTGAAATTTTTTGCTATTCACATTCAATTTATCCAAAAATTTGTTGTGCTAAGACTTTGAAAATTTCTGGGGGTCACAATCTAGTTTTGTAAAGGTTGCTAACTCCTCCCAAAGTTGTTTTACACTTTTAGAGTTGCGTTAAACTGAGGAAAATTCCAAACTGATTTAAAGAGCAACTTACCCTCAAAGCAGTTTTTTTCTGCTTATAAACTGTATTAGTGGGTCTTTACCAATGCAACCTTTCAGTTTCTGGGCATTTTTTGACATGTTCATGTAAACCTGTAAAATTCTACACTTTTTGGTCTAAAAAAATATTTGTGCTTTCCTCTTAGAGTTGAAAGGTGGCTGCTGAATTCGAAATTTGTGATTGGTCATATCTACGTCACTGGCATCGTCTCTAAGACACGCTGGAGTATAATCAATCAAATCAAAAATACTTTATTAATCCCCGAAGGGAAATTAAGTGTTGTCATAGCTCAGTTCTTCTTCAGGGAACCATTGTAGAAGGTTATAGCTGTGGGCAAAAAGATCTCCTGTAGCGGTCTGTGCTGCAGCGGATCTGAAGAAGCCTTTGACTGAAGACACTCTGCTGTTGAGTTACTGTGTTATGAAGAGGATAATGAGGGTTCTCCATAATGATTTTCATTTTCCGAACCATCCTCCTTTGGACAATCAACTCAAGAGACTCCAGATCAGTCCCCAGAACAGAACCAGCCCTCCTTATCAATCTGTTCAACCTCTTCATGTCACTTGCTTTGATGCTGCTCCCCCCAACAGGTGACTGCAGACAGAATCACACTCTCCACAACAGACTTATAAAAGATCTTCAACATCTGGCTGCAAACATTGAAGGATCTAAGCTTCCTGAGGAAGTACAGTCTGCTCTGTCCCTTCCTAAAAATAGCATCACAGTTTTGTCTCCAGTTCAGTCTGTTGTCCAGGTGAACACCCAGGTATTTATACTCCTCCACCACCTCCACTTCTTCTCCCATGATGGAAGTGGGTTTTGGTATGTTGCTTCTCTTCCTAAAATCCACAATCATCTCCTTTGTCTTGTTCGCATTCAAGATGAGATGATTGTTTGAACACCAGGACACAAAGTGGTCCACCAGTTCTCTGTACTCAGTCTCTTGTCCATCTCTGATCCAACCAACAACTGGAGAGTCATCTGAGTATTTTTGTAGATGGCAGGACTCTGACCTGTACTGAAAGTCTGAAGTGTACAGAGTGAAAAGAAATGGTGAGATTACAGTCCCCTGTGGTGCTCGTATGCTGCTGATCACCTGGTCAGACATACTACTCTTCAGTTTCACATACTGTGGTCTGTTTGTGAGGTAGTCCTTAATCCAGGTGATTGTGGAGGCCTCCACCTGTGTCTTCTGGACTTTTTTGACACAATAGCGCAGGCTGAATTGTGTTAAAGGCACTGGAGAAATCAAAAAACATAATCCTCACAGTACTGCCTACTTTGTCAAGATGACAATGGGTTTGCTGAAGCAGGTGTATGATGGCGTCTTCCACCCCAACTCCACGACGATAAGCAAACTGTAGTGGGTCTTGAAATGTGCTTGTTTGCCTATTTAGGTAGACCAACATGAGTCTTTCCAAGACTTTCATGATGTGGGATGTTAGGGCAACAGGCCTGTAGTCTTTAGGGGTCAGTGGGTGGGATGTTTTTGGTACTGGAACAAGGCAGGATGTTTTCCATAAAACTGGTACCTTCTCCTGGGTGAGGCTGAGGTTGAAGATACGCTGCAGAATCCCACATAGCTGATGTGCACAAGCCTTTAGGACTCTGGGGCTAATGCCATCTGGACCAGCTGCCTTGTTCCTGTTCATTCTCTCCAGCTGCTCCTTCACCTGACTGCTAGATACAGACAGGCGGGAGGTGGTGGCAATGGGGACACCAGCTTCCTCTGATGTTGGATATGATGGAAAAGCACCAGAAACAGCATTCATGACTGAGGTAGAAGGTGAGACAGTTGAGCTGTGACAGGGAAGCTGTGGATAAAGGGATGGTGGGAGGTCTATTTGGCTTGCGGCAGAAGAGGAAGATGTTGGGCTTGTTTCTAAACTGAACCTGTTGAAGAACATGTTCAGTTAATTAGCTCTATCTAGACGTCCATCCAAGTGATCCTCCTTCAGCTTAAAACCTGTGATCTTCATCCCTGACCACACATCTCATATATTGTTTTGCTGGAGCTTGTCCTCCAGTTTTTTTCCTGTACACCTCCTTGTTGCTTCTAATCTTTATTTTAAGTTCTTTTTGTACACTTTTCAATGCATCCCTGTCTCCCTCCCTGAAAGCTCTTTTTTTCTTGTTCAGCAGTTCTTTCAGGTCACTGGTTTGTTATTGGGGAAGCACTTCACTGTACTGGTGGGGATGATGTTGTCCACACAGAAGTTTAAATAGTCAGTCACACACTCAGTCATAGCATTGATGTCCTTTCCATGTGGCTCACAGAGTGCATCCCAGTCGGTAGCCTCAAAACATCCTTGAAGATTTCTTCAGCTTCCTGTGACCACCTCTACACAGTAGTTTTGATCACAGGTTGCCTCTGGACAATGGGTTTGTATACTGAGCAGAGAAAAACAAGATTATGGTCTGCCTTGCCAAGAGCGGGCCGTGCAAAGGTTCTGTATGCATCCCTGCATCTGTATTTGCATAGAACAAGTCCAGTGTTTTGTTTTCTCTGGTGGAGCAGCTGACAAACTGTTGAAATGCTGGCAGTGTAGAGGAGAGAGAGGCATGATTAAAGTCTCCAGATATTGCCACAAATGCATTTGGGTGCGGTGTTTGTAGCTTAGCAACAGTTGATCCAATGGTGTCACATGCAGACTTGGCATTAGCTAATGGTGGAATTTAAACTGCTACTATAATAACACTGGTGAATTCCCTTGGTAGGTAATATGGATGAAAACCAACAGCCAAAAGTTCATTATCTGGACTGCAGAGACGGTATTTCACAACTGCATGTCCAGGATGACACAATTTTTTATTAAATAATATAGCAATCCCACCTCCTTTTCTTTTGCCACTCCTCTTCAAATCTCTGTCTGCTCGTATTGTTTGAAAGCCAGGTAAAGACACACTGGAGTCCGGGATATGTTCCTTTAGCCATGTCTCTGTAAAACACATGATGCTGCATTCCTGATACTCTGGCTGGGTCTTCAACAGAGTTTCAAGTTCATCCATTTTGTTAGCAAGAGATCTCACATTTGTCAATATGACTGATGGAAGTGAAGGTTTAAACTTCCTCTTTCTCTCTCTTTGCTTTGCTCCTGCCCTGCATCCACGTCTTCTTCTTTTTAGCTCATCGGGGATCAGGGGTTTCAATTTAAAGATTATTTGAGCCTTAGAAATGTCAGTTAACTGCTCTCTCCTGTAAACAATAGGGGTGGTGAAAAAAATCGATTATCGATTAATCGCGAGTATGTTATGAACAAGCATGACTCGATTATTAAATTTTTAAAAATCGTTTTTTTTTTTTCAATATTTTATTTAATTTTGTAAAAGTGTCGTCCCTCGGTCAACAGAAGTGAACGTTACGCGCGCGGTCCGGTTCCCAAGTCCATAGCGGCTAGAGCGATTGAAGGTGTGCTAAATGGAGGAGGAACAACCACGGACAAGCAACCAACAAATTCTCCACCCAGCTCCATCTGGGCTCAAAGCGAGTGTGTGGATTCATTTTGGTTTTCATGGAAGGAGCTCGAAACATGTTGACAGAACGCATGCCGTCTGTCGGCATTGCCACGCTAAACTGAAGTACTGAGGCAATACGAGCAACTTGAGGGCTCACATTTCCCGCATTCATCCGGAAGAGGCAGTGTGGATTAAAGACGACCACCTGAAGCCGGTCATCCCACCGAATCAGCGTACTCTCCCAGATATGACGAAGTTAGCCCCGGGCTCGGAGCGAGCTAAGAAGATCACAACGTCAATATCCTACTTTATCGCCAAAGATATATGGCCATACAGCGTGGTGGAAAACCAAGGCTTCCGCTACATGGTTCACAACATGGAGCCAAGGTATGTGATACCATCCCGGAGCTTTTTCACGCACAAGTCGATTCCAAGTCTTTACAAGGAGACAAAGATTTTTGTGTAAATGTCCCTCAAGTCTGCTGTCAGGGTAGCAATAACTTGTGATGCCTGGACATCCAGAGCCACCGTCTCATACGTGACCATTACAGCTCATCATGTTAGCAGTGAGTGGAAGCTAACTTCTTACGTGCTTCAGACGAGAGCTATGGATGAGAGCTACACAGGCGCAAATATGTGTGAATTTCTCAACGCTGTGGCACACGAGTGGGGGATAGAGACGCACGACCTGGTTCTTGTCACCGACAACGCTTTTAATATGAGCCTGGCTGCAGAGCTTGGACACTTTCTCCATGTCCGGTGTTACGCTCACACCCTAAACCTCGCCTGCCAACGAGCGTTAAAGTTGCCTGCTGTAGCCCGACTGTTGGGTCGAGTCAGGCGGATCACCACCTTCTTTCACCGCAGCACTACAGCCAGTCACGTGCTGGAACAAAAGCAGGCCCTTCTCGGTAAGTAAAATGCTTCAAATTAATTAAAAAAAATATAATATAGGCTTTTTCAATTGAAGAGTTGTAACTGTTGCATAAAAAGCAAGCTTTTAGCTTCTAATTTACCAGTAGGCTTGAAAAATTATTTCTAATATAGGCTACTAATAATTGCCCCCCCCCTTTTTTTTTTTCTTTAAAAATATAATTTTACTAGAACTGCCTAAACACAAACTGAAGACTGATGCTCCAACAAGGTGGAATAGTGGCTTTGACATGGTAGATCGGTTCCTTGAACAGCAGCCGGCCATCTGCGCTGTGCTCATCTCTCCTCAAGTAAGTATGGGTTATAACTTTTATTAGACCTATCAATCCTAGGTGTGAAAAATATTTTAGTTTGTTGAAATAAGAATAAAAATCAAACTTAAGAATAAATGAGTTTGTGTACACACAATTAACTAAAACAAAATAGAAATAAATCTTGTCTTTAGTTTTGTTCATCAATTTGACACACAGCAAGCCTGAGGAGGCACTGGTGCATGTATTTATTAAGACTTTATGAATCATGTATGCATGAATGGATAAACCTTAAAGCATACGTTGTTGATTCCTTTATTCTAACTCTTCCAATTCCTGTTCTCAATTCCCATCTTCCTTACAGGTAAGGAAAGGTGCACATGACATCTGCACACTGAGTGAGGCAGATGTATCCGGCGCTGAACACCTAGTGAAGGCCCTCAAGCCCATGAAATTGACCACCACCACAATAGCTACGTTTACATGCGCCAAATTTCCCCAATCTGATTAAAATCTTGGTCGATCTGAATTCCCAAATCCCTGTTTACATGGACACTAACTGAAATGATCTGATCATGCCATGAGTACACATGCACCAAGCACTCAATCAGGTTAAATGAGTTGAGCATGCGCACAGCGAGTTGTCTTTCCGGGGGAAGAAAAAAAAACTAAACAAACTCCGTTCTTTCTGCATGTCTTTCCCGCCCCATCGTGTGCTCGATCTGACTCACGTTATCCCAATATGGACCCTCTGCGGGTCATTACCGTTATGTTTGGGTTTTTACTGGTCGCATTAACCAAGCTAGAGGCTGAATACATATTGCTACTGCTCCTCCGCCACAGGAGAGGAGAGCAGGATGACAGGATGACTGCACCAGCAGACCACTTCTGTTTACTTCCCGCTATGTTTTCTACTTGAGTCTGCGAAAGCAGAAAGACGTCACGCTGAAGTTGTACGCATGCGCAAAGGGCTCTTTTCACCCTTTCTTTCCGAATGGGTGTATACATGCACGTCTATCCGAATGAAGATCGGACAAAACCACCCCTCTCGATCGGAAGTAAATTTCTTTCGGATCAGGCTGCATCGGATCAAAACATTCTGATTGACATGTTTACATGACGTCTTTTTTATCCGATTGGGCGTTTATTCCGATTAAATGTGCCCATGTAAACGTAGCTAATGTCTGAGGAAAGCATGCCGACTCTCTCCATCATCGCACCACTGCATGCGCAGCTCCTCGCCGACTTCACCCCAGCACCAGAGGATGACCCGATGACCCGTGAAATCAAGCATGCCATCCGGGAAGATTTGAAGAAGAGATACACATCTACAACAGAGAGGCACACACTCCATACAGCATCTTGCCTGGATCCTCGCTTTAAAGCACTTCCATTCCTTTCAGAGGATGAAAAAGTCGAGACATACAGCAGAGTGACTACGGAGGCTGCATCATTCCTGGAGGTAGTCTCTCTTTTGATATAAATTAAAATCAAATTTTATTTATTAAATGCTTTTCATGCAAACAGCAGCACAAAGTGCTTTACAT
>SSNP01000102.1:1864368-1916957 GCA_006937955.1 Pachypanchax playfairii
CCCCCCCCCCCCCCCACACACACACATACAACAAGAAGTCTCCTTTTGTCAAGCCCTCTGTCCGAGACCAAGTAGCCCTCTGCCCCTAACAGCTATATGAAGTAGCCTCTCTGTCCTAGACATAGTAGCCTTTTGCTCCTAACAGCTACCCTAATTAATCCTCTATCCCTACCCTAGACAGTAGCATGTCAGGCACTCGGTAGCCCTCTGATCCTCACGGCTAAACAACACTGGTCTAAATCCGACCAAGTCCAAGACGGTTACCCGAGGTAGCCCTTCTGTCCGGGTAGCTCCCTCCCCTGACGGCTACCACGCTAGGATAACCGCTGAACCGGGGTCATGGCTTCCTGGGGAATGCCCCCAGGAATCCACTACCCTGGGTGTCTACCCCAGGTGGACTGCTTTGTTTTTTCCACAGGGACACCCCCCCCCTTCATAGTCCCTCGGGATGGGAGTGTCGCCACCCTGTGGCCGTTTTCGGTACTGAAAAGGCTGCTCCCTCGGCAGGCGCAGTAGAACTCGAGTGTTATTGCCACCTGCGTAGTTTGAGAGATAAAAACTGAAAGAGAAGTTATTGTGCCATTTTCATACCCAGTATTAAGGTAAGAACACCTGTGGAGCTAAAATATTCAACTGAAACCTCAGAAAAAACGTTTTTAATGGACTGGCCTCTTTAAAAATAAAAAACACTGCTCCATTTATAATATTATTAAGCATCAACCTCCAAATCCCCTTTTGATGATTATTATTTTCTTTAGCTTGAGTGTTTATTTATTTGTTTGAAAGGGCCTGCACTGCTATAAATAATCAACATGTTGGGTTTGTTGGCTGCATGTTTTATCTAACAGGGATGCTGTTGAAGTGTTCCCAGTCTGTTGTGACTGAGGATGGGTATTTGTGTTTATTTCAGGCACTAGTCCTTGGAGCACTGCATCCTATTTCCTATTTCTGTTCTAACATAACACATGATTCAGACAGAAGAGAAAGCCAACCTTCACTCAACTGACATTCAAAAGCCATCAGATTTACATGATTCTTTGGAATTTAAATTGAATTAAAGCTGAGTGTACCGGTATATGTTTCATAGCTTTTTACACAGCTCTTACACAGAAGAGCATGTATATATAACTGTAAAATTATTTTCCATTCTTTCTCATGTATTGCTATAGCATATGAGCATATGAACACACCGGATTTAGGCTTCAAATCTAGCTATTAAAGCAATCTTTGTGTTCTGAATCGCTTTCAAAATAAAGACAATAACCTGACACAGGTTAGAGATCATTGAGAAAACTGTCATACTCAGGATAAATCATTACAGCAATCTTTGTCTATTATTCATTCCTGTTCCAGAGCCATTAGTTTATGTGTGCTTCACTCTGTTGCTCTTTGTGATGACGGATGTGTGCATGTGGGAGTCAAAGAGCTGTGTCCCAGAGTGTTAGGGGGTTAGGTTTTTAAAAAAAATTTCAGTTCTTTGACTGATACTGTGCTGCCCAGAACCCTCTTAACTTTAAATTACCCACAGGCTTATTATAAAAATTTTACTTGACTTATTGTTCTGTCCAGTCGATTTGAGCGGTAACGATGGTCAAAATTTGCACCTGTATTGTTAACTAACTGTGAACTTTGAGTTTTACAGTCAGTTAAATGAGATGTATCTAAGGACACATGTACAGAAAGGAGCTTTTATTTATCTAAACCTTTTTTTTTTTGCAAATGGTATCTGCATGCGTATTTTTTTTCCACCAAATCTATTTTACACTGTGAGATTTGATCAACAAACTGTTTTTCAGAAAAATATAGACTCTTATTGATCAGCTTATTGAGCTCATCAGAAATTTCCACATTTGTTTCTGTCTGATTTCATATACAAAGAAAAGAGACTGCACTTTAGCAGGTTAGAGACAGATGCAAAAGTAATGAGTTTTTGACCATTTGTCATCAATGGATTGGCACTAGAAAAAATCCAACAACTACTCATGCTTATATGTTAACATTCTTATAATGGTGTGAAGCTTGGGTGCTCTTTTTTTATACTTTTGTTTTCCCATTGTTTGCAATTTATTTATTTTGTCAACTAAAATATCCTTAAACTTAATGACATCTACAAATGTTATTTAAGTGTAGCTGAACCCCCAAACAACTTTTTTTGCTTATAAACTGTATAAATAGTTTTTTACCAATGCAATCTTTCAGTTTTTGGACATTTTCTTGTAAATTTGTGTACATTTGTGTACGTCACAGGCGTCGTCTCACAGGCACGCCCCGTCGTGGGTTTGGTTATAAAACCATCTCCCAGACAGACACTCTCGCTCAATGAGGAATTTTGAGTTTGACTTGTTCATTGTTCGAATTGTTAGCATAGCTGTTTAAAATACTTAGATAATTAGCTAGTTCTATTAGTTAGTTACTGATACTGTTTTGAACGTTAGCATTACCACTTAGAGACTAGACCATCCTGTTTACTTCTGCTTCAGCGGCAACCCGGCAGCACTGACTCAATGCGCTAAACCTGTGGCTCGAACATATACTGGTATATAAACACTAGATGCCTCGTGGAGGAGTTTCAGACAGGAACACGGGAGGTGGCAGCCATCTTACCACTGTGAAGCTCTCTGGCTGAATGTGTTGAAGTGAATGGAAGGTAAGTGATCTGTATCAACATAAACACTCTGATCTTGCTGAAATCTTGACAGATTTTCAAATAGTTTTATGTTTTACAAACGTTTTTAACTTGACTAAAATTCTGGATAGTGTTACATGTTGAAATTGCAGCGTTTCTTCTTGAAAAACAACTTAATTGTATTGTCAAGTTATACATTTATATGATTTACAATCACTTTGGTTTGTTAAAAGCATCCTGTGCGGGACTTTTCAGGCTTTATTGATCAGTGAAGATGTTAGACTTTAGTGTAGCCTGTAGTTGTTTACATTACTGTTGTTTCAAAACAAGAACCCTTGGGCTCATCTGTCACCTCTAAGATATGTTATTATACTGAGGATAACCGTTAGTTAATGTACAGTACAGGTCCTGAAAGTGTTGATGATAATTAATATATCTGTTACATTTCACATGCTTTGAAGGTTTCCATAAACCAGAGAGACGAGGAGGAACTGGTCCTAAGAAGAGACGGTTCTGACAGGACTCTGCAGCAAGTCCTTCATGACTTTGACAGGACTGGACTGATTGTCCTGCTTAAAGATGGTGTTATACTTTCCATTTCAGATTCAGAGGGTTTGCATTTTATTGCCCAACAACAGTTCAAGGTGGATAAGATGATATATACCAATACCAATTTATTTGTCGAGCACATTTTATAGGGAATACACCGTCCAAAGTGCTTTACATTGAGTACAAAACAGATATTCATTAAAAACAGTTAAGAAATAAAACAATAAAAACAGTAGAAGCAATAATAATAGAATATAAAAGGTTAAGATGTATTAAAAGCTAGTGAATAGAAATGCGTCTTTAACCGAGATTTGAACACTGTAACAGAAGGGGCGGGTCTGACATCCAGAGGGAGTTGGTTCCACAACTTAGGTGCACAAAGAGAAAAAGCTCGTTCCCCCCGTGCTCCAACACAACCTCGAGGGACACACAAAAGACGTCGGTCAGAGGAGCAGAGGGAGCGAGCCGGGACATACCACTAATCAACTGGGAAAGGTAGGGTGGGGCAAGATAATTAAGTGCCTTAAATGTAAACAGTAACATTTTAAATTTAATCTGATATCGGACTGGAAGCCAGTGTAGGCAGGCTAAGACTGGGGAGATATGTTCACGGCGTCCGGTTCCAGTAATGAACGGGCGGCAGAATTCTGAGTCACCTGAAGGCGGGCTAAAGATGTTGAGGCAGCACCATAAAGTATGGAATTAGCATAGTCCAATCAAGAGGTGACAAAAGCAGACTTTCAAGGTCTCGCTTATTCAGAACAGGCTTCAACTGACGCAGACGACAAATTTGATAAAAACAGGATTTAACAACCTGATTTATATGTTTATCCATGTATAGTTTAAGATCCGTTGTCTCACGAAGATAGACAATTGATGGTTTCAACAAGGCAGACAAATCAGGAGGTAAAATCAGCTTTTTAGCAGCAGAACCATTAGAGGTAACCAGAGCCAAATCAGTCTTTGATTCATTCAGGTAGAGGAAATTCGCAGCCAACCATGACTTGACGTCACTGATACAGTCTAGAATAGGTTGCACCGATTCCCCATATTTCAAAGAAAAGTAGAGTTGACAGTCATCAGCATACAGATGATAACCCACTTTGTGATTTCTAAAAATGTCTGCCAATGGTAAAATATATAAGTTAAAAAGAAGTGGGCCCAGGATCGAACCCTTTGGGACACCACTGAACAATCTGGTCGGCTGCGAGACACAATCTTCTAAATAAACACTAAAACATCTTTCCAGCAGGTAAGATTCAAACCAGGCAAGCGCAGAACCCCTGATGCCTACAACACGATTTAACCGATCAACGAGGAGCCTATGATCAACTCTGTCAAAGACCGCTGTGAGGTCTTATAACAATAAAAGGACATATGATCCTGAGTCTGTAGCCAGGAGGATATCATTAAAAACCCGCAGATGTGCAGATTCAGTAGAGTGAAAGGCACAAAAACACACATAAAAACTATAAAATCTGGGAAAAAACAACCTTTTCTAACAGCTTCAAAAGAAAAGGTTTGAGATGGGGCAATAACTTTCCAGGGTATTTGGGTCCAGATTCTGTTTTTTCAAGACAGGCTGCACCATTGTGTGCTTAAACAGTCGTGGGACCACCCCCATATTGAGGCTGCCATTAATAATTGCATAGATGGGCAGGCCTGGAAAAATTATTTTAACAGTCGTGGGGGGATGGGATTGCTCGGGGAGCCTACAGGTTTCATCTCAGCAACCATGTCTGACAGAAAGGACATAGAGACAGGCTGAAAGTGGTCAAAAATATGAAGAGTGGTGCAGTGGAACACCTGTAGCGGCTAAGTCTACACTTAAAGCCACTGAGGGGCTGCTACACGGGCAATGACGTGCTCATATGTTTCTGATTTGTCCTTTGCAGTGATAACTTACGAAGAAAAATGTGTCCGTACTCGCATGTTGCTTGACTGAAGATTTATTAATTATTTCTGAGAATCAGCATTCCTCTTATAACAATCCACGTTCATAATCTTCATGTGATATTTCCAAAACAGCACCAACAATCAGCACACGTAAGCGGTCAAAAACCTGTTTGCTCCCTCCGTGAGCAACACCTGCCAGCTGATAGATGGTCCCTCCCTAAATGGTACCACCAATTAACACCTTAGGGCCATCTACTGGACTAATGGAGGAAATTTTAGCAAAATGGCTCTTACAACACCCATCAGATAAAGGTGAGATATTTGATCTAATAGTTACAACCTTAAAAAAAATCAACAAATCAGGAACAGAGGTCCATATCAGGAGTAGGTGATGAGGTTTTTTTGGAAAGAAGAGAATCAAGGGTCCGGTATAGGACACGCTGGTCACCAGCATGCCTATTCATAATGTCTGAGTAAAACTCATGATGGGCCTTTTTTTACTACTTTCTGATAAAATTTCCATAATTCCTTAAGCATAAGGAGGGAGATCTGAAGCCTATTCTTCTTCCACCTCCGTTCAAACTTTCTGCTGAGTCGCCTGACCAGCCGGGTAAAGGGATTGAGTCAGGGATCAGTGCGGGAGCAACAACATTTAGGTCTAAGAGCAGCAACTCGGTCTAAAGTAGATAAAGCACAGAAATTAAAAGAGGACAAAATAATCATTAAGGTAAATATTTCCCATATCTGAAGCATATGAATTAACAAAAAGAATTGGTCCACTACAGAAGGAGTGATCACCCGGGACCTGCGCCTTATAAAACGGCCCCAGGGAAGCAGTTGCACTATGTTGACAGAAAACAATATAGTGGAATGATCAGATAGACGAACATCATCAGCCATCAGATCAGACACCAAAGACTCATGCGCGAGAACCAGGTCCAAAGTATGTGATTGTTCATGAGTAGGAAAGTCAATAAACTGGCATAAATCAAATGAGTCTATAAGATTCCAAAAATTCATTTATATATAAAATACATTTATATACCAATATATATATATATGTCATTCAATTTGACACTTTAGTTTTTGTTCCTGTAAGTTATACAAAGTTCTATTACAGCAAATTTTGGATTATGTTCTAAGTGGGTGGGGTGGGTATCAACACTGTATTTCTTCTTGTATCTTTGTAAATGGAAAACTTGTACTTATTTTGTTTTGTTAATAAATATCACTTTCATGTCCAAGGTGTTTCAAACAATGAAGAGTGTTTAATTATTATTTATTATAACATCATATGATGTCAAAATCTAAATATTTTTAATATATATTTAATATATATTAAACCAAACACAAAATATTTCATTAGTAATACTCTTGTATGTTAATGGAGCTTCTTAAATATAAAATAAATGTGTGGTTGTGTGTGTTTAAAATATTTCCATTATGGTTTTAGAAACCTAAATAATAATTTAATATAAAAACATTGTGCATGTATATACAGGGTGGGCCATTTATATACATACACCTTAATAAAATGGGAATGGTTGGTGATATTAATGTCCTGTTTGTGGCACATTAGTATATGTGAGGGGGCAAACTTTTCAAGATGGGTGGTGACCATGGTGGCCATTTTGAAGTCGGCCATCTTGGATCCAACTTTTGTTTTTTCAGTAGGAAGAGGGTCATGTGACACATCAAACTTATTGGTAATTTCACAAGAAAAACAATGGTGTGCTTGGTTTTAACGTAACTTTATTCTTTCATAAGTTATTTACAAGTTTCTGACCACTTATAAAATGTGTTCAGTGTGCTGCCCATTGTGTTAGATTGTCAATGCAACCCTCTTCTCCCACTCTTCACACACTGATAGCAACACTGCAAGAGAAATGCCAGCACAGGCTTCCAGTATCCGTGGTTTCAGGTGCTGCACATCTTGTGTCTTCACACCATAGACAATTGCCTTCAGATGAGCCCAAAGATAAAAGTCTAAAGGGGTCAAATCGGGAGACCTTGGGGGCCATTCAACTGGCCCACGATGACCAATCCACTTTCCAGGAAACTGTTCATCTAAGAATCTATAATGTGGTGGCGTGCCATCTTGCTGGAAAAACTCAGGGAACGTGCCAGCTTCAGTGCATAAAGAGGGAAACACATCATCATGTAGCAATTTCAAATATCTAGTGGCCTTGAGGTTGCATTGATTCAAGATTCAAGAATCGTTTATTGTCAATACAACCATATACACAGTATACGGTTGTATTGAAATGCCATTTCACACAGACCCTCCATGGTGCATTCGTAAAAGAAAGAAATTGGAAAAACAAGAAATTACAAATAATTAATATTCAACTAAGCTAAACTAAACTAAGTGGCTCTTTTTTCAAGTAAACTATTAGTACAGTAAAAGGGGCAGGACAGGAAAACAATACAGTGCAATGATACAAAGTAAACATGTGCAATTGGTTTAAAGTACAGTGTGCGGGTTCAAGTTATTGCAAGAATATTATTGATGAAGAATGGCCCCACTATCTTTGTACCCCATATACCACACCATACCATCACTTTTTTTGTTCCAACAGTCTTGGGGGGATCTATTCAAGTTGGGTTAGTGTCAGACTGATAGCGGTGGTTTAATTTGTTAACTTCACCATTCACATAAAAGTTTGCCTCTTCACTGAACAAAATCTTCTGTGTGAACTGAGGGTCTTGTTCCAATTTTTATTTTGCCCATTCTGCAAATTCTATGAGCCAATCTGGGTCATCCTCGTTGAGATGCTGCAGTAGCTGGAGTTCGTAAGGGTGCCATTTGTGAGTAGCTAATATCCGCCAAAGGGATGTTCAACTAATGCCACTCTCCAGTGACATGCGGCAAGTGCTACGCTGTGGGCTCTTGCTGAATGAAGCTAAGACAGCCACTGATGGCCACCATGGTCACCACCCATCTTGAAAAGTTTGCCCCCTCACATATACTAATGTTCCACAAACAGGACATTAATATCACCAACCATTCCCATTTTATTAAGGTGTATCCATATAAATGGCCCACCCTGTATTTATGACACCTATGTATTTTCATGAGTTCATGGTTATAGTTCTGCTCTAGAAGTTTTGGTAATAATTATTCATAATATTAATACCATATAATTATTCATAAGTATGTAGTGTCATAACTACATCTCTAATCTTTACTTTGGGAAGACACCATTAATGTACTCCAGTACCTATAAATATCTTGGTTTTGTCTTTCATGAACACATGCTTCTGTCAGAAGGCAGAAAGGTTTTATCCGACTCTGCTGGGAGGGCATTGGGAGCAGTAATTAATAAGATGAAGTGCTGTCCTGAACTAAGTTTTACAACATTCACCCAACTGTTTGATGTCATGGTTGGTTCTGTTCTGTTTTATGCAGCAGGGGTCTGGGGTTATGAAGATGCACCAGATTGTAATAGAGTTCAGAGCAGAGCTGTAAGATACTTTCTTGGAGTGCATAGATTCGCCACTAGAGCGGCGCTAGAGGGAGACATGGGCTGGGAACCCTGTCCGGTAAAGCAAAGAGCAGAGGTCATTAGATTATGGAATCGTCTGGTTTGTTTATCAGAAGACAGACTTACCCGTAAAGTTTTCAATTGGGATAAAGCTCACAAACATCTGTGGTCACAGGAGGTTCTACAGATTTTTTCTTTAGCAAATGCACAGCATTTATTTATAAATAATTTAAAAGGTAACATCGTTCAATTAAGACAGACTCTTTTTGAGTCCTATAAAGAACAGTGGAAATGGCAGGTGTTAAATAAGCCTAAACTAAGGGGTTATATTCAGTATAAAACTGATTTCTCCACTGATTTTTATGTTAAATGTAATTTAAGAAGGGCACAGAGGTCTCTGTGTGCCCAGCTTAGAGCAGGGGTTCTACCTCTGCAGGTGGAGGTGGGGCGCTATAAAGGTGTCCCTGAAGAGGACCGGTTATGTATTGTGTGTGATTTAAAGGTTATTGAAGATGAATGGCATTTTTTGTTCTACTGTCCCTTGTACCATGACCTCAGATCTGGTATGTTTGGAAAAATTCAGTGTAAAAAGCCTGATTTGTTTTGGATGACTGATGGAGAAATGTTGAGCTGGTTATTTGAAAAGGAAATTTTTAGTTTGACTTCCTTTCTGGAAAAGGCATGGAAACTTAGACAAAGAACTCTGTACCCTGGACTTTAAAGGAACTGGTGCTATCTTAATGTTAAGATTTATTTCCATTATGTATGCTGGTCACCTTCCTGTTTTTTGTTATGTATTAATTGTCAGTAGTGTCATATAAGCCTTTTTGGGCTGGGCACGTAAGTGTATGACACTTAAATAAAAATCAATCAATCAATCAACATCTCTGATGTTTATAAAACCCAAACCATCTGAAAATGGGTGTGAATTTGAGCAAGTTATAGTAATCTTAAAACTCTGTGGGATGAGTGAGCGAGCTGCCGGTAGTAAGATTGCCGCCATTTGTGCACATTTGACTCTATTGACCAACAGCGGCAATGACTCATCTAGTGTTTTGCCTGTCGGACCTCTCCCTGGTTTGGTGTTCTGGGCACGTCCCATCAGGCCCAGGGGAAGACCCAGGACGTGCTGGACGGACAATAATTCTCTTGGCTGTCTGGGGAATGGCTTGAGATTCCCCTGGAGGAGCTGGCTGATATGGATGGGGGGAAGGAAGTCTGGGCTTCCCCGCATAGGTTGCTGCCCCTGCAAATTATCCCCAGATAAGCGGAGAAGAATGGATGAATAGATGGACTCGAACTGATATGGCTCAGGGCCTCTGGGCTCCATAAAGCCTCCCTCTACCTGCGGTGACGGCAGAGGAGAGAAATCATCCACCACAATATGAAGTGCAAAACTGCCAACGTCACTTTGGTCACCCATGTTTCCGTCTTAGACTAAACTAGCTGCTAACGTCCTCCTGATCACACACTATTAGTAGCATTTTCCAAATGTTTTCTGGGGAGGGGTTTTCATGGGGTTCAGTTACACTTTAAATATTACCAGTTTTTATCATAAACACTCCTGCTTGTTGATTTTTCATTCAGGCTGTAGTTTTTGAGTTCATACTTTTGTTTTTAAACTCTTATTCCTTGAGAAAACACTCCATGGGGAGTGACTGTCACAGTGAATTTACTGTCGCAGCCTGAATGTTAAGAAACTTAAGTTCTGTATTGTTATAATTTGTCCACAGTTATGATGTTTGTCCCCATCTTTGTGTCTGAACATTTAACACTTGGATCCCTGAAGCCTACAAAATTTTTGCAAAAACGTCAGTTGTTCTCATGTAAATAGAGCAATTGGATTAGCAAATTCCACCGTGCAGGGGCTGCTCTGCTGTGTGATCAGCTGAAATTCTTCGTAACACTGTGTTCATTTAGTCTGTGTTTTATTTAAAGTCTTTTTGGCAGTCTGTTTCACATACACTTGTCATATAAGCAGCTACACAGTGTTTTCATTGTATAATTTCTGGACCCAGTTTGTGCTTCAACTTTTTTTTTCTTTCAGCACATATCGCCACATATTAACTTTAGGCAGATCTCTTGTTAGTTTACTGCTGGAAAATGTTTGCTGCTGGTGTTTTGCTGATACATCAGTCAATCAGTCAGTCAGTCAGTCAGTCAGTCAGTACATTGATCAAAAGATTAATGTCCAATCAACATTTATTTAAAAAGCCCTTCACAACACTCCAAGGTGACCAAAGTGCTTTCCATAAAATCAGTTAAATCCAAACAATTAAAACGTCAATAATCAAAAATAATAAAAGCAAAATCAAATCAAATCAAAAGCCACCACATTACTGAGTATTAAAAGCCAGTCTGAATAAGTGAGTTTTAAGCGAGGCTTTAAAGAGGCCAAAGCCAGTGATAGTGCGTATCTCGGGGAGCAGCTTGTTCCAGAGTCTAGGCCCAGCTACTGAAAAGGCCCGATCGCCCCAGTGCTTATATCTAGCTCTAGGAACTTCCAGCAGCAGCTGGTTTGTCGCCCTCAAAACTCTGTCTGTGTTCCGAACGGACAGGAGGTCTGACAGATAAGGAGGGGCAAGATCGTAGAGCTTTAAATACAAAAAGCAAAATCTTATAATCAATTCTAAAAGAAACAGGAAGCCAGACCAAAGTTTTTCACTGACAGCTTTAGCTTTGAGGACAAAGAGTCAGAGTCTTCAAGAGGGCTGTCACCAAATAAAATAAACTCAGTCTTGTCTTCATTTAAATGGAGGAAATTATCCCCCAGCCAGATGTTCATCGCAGATGTTTTTTTTAAAGTCAATTTTATGGTGTCTAATTAATGTCAAGAATCCCATACCCATATTCTGCATCCGCACACTGAACATTGAGCACATAAAAGTTATTTTGCGAGGAAGTTGTAACTTACAAGTAAAAACATACACGACAAGATCATATTTATGATGCGTAAACACATGTTTTATATTATGTCACAACTTGGTTCTAAAATTTGTTTAAAAAAAAAAAAAATAGAGTCAGTCAGTCAGATCACTGTGTCTTACAGCTGACTGCGAAATTCTGCATCGTGTTAAAACTAGGGTTGTCAAATTATCGCGTTAGTTGCGATTAATTAATTACAGCCATATTTGGTGCGTTATATTCCTTAATCACATTAATCTAATTTTTAATCTATATTTACAGTTTCTGCTTTTGAGTTGCTTTTAAATAAAGTCCTCTTTTAGTATTTCAGCTTCTGTGCTGGAGTACAAAGGGATTAATCCAGTGCTTAATTTGTAAATCAAAAGTTACCGGAATGCAAATAGCGCTATGAGACCAGAATTCACTGACTGATACCGGAACGCACACATAGACATGTATGAACGCACAGTCGCACACACATACACAACCGTCAAACCCGACCAAGCGCTGTGCGCCGGCGCACAGCGGGTGTAAATTGTCAAGCAGGGCTAGAGAAAGTGATGATAAACCCAGAAGAAGTAAGTTATACTGCCTTGTTGGTATTTTGATGCCGCTGTTATTTAACCCGACTGGTGCCGTTGACAGATCCTAGCAAACAGTTACCGGAACACACCCTTTCAAAATAAGACAGTTCCCGGATCTTGTTCCGGCTCACATTAAGCCCTAGATTAATCACTCTTAGGTGGACATCTATTGGCTGCTGATTGACTTCCAGTGACGGCAAGGTGAGCAAAAGCGGTTAGTTGCAGAGCGGAGAAGTGACAATGGAGGAGCATATGAGAGTCGTCGATCCCATGAATGGAAAATTTACTTTTCAAAAATGTCCCGACGGTACCATGGATAACAATAGTGTTTTTATGGGATATTCGCATAAGGCGAATTACTCACCGTTGTCTGAAGCTCTTCATCGAGCCTGCTGGCCTAGGCCCCTGGTCCAAGTCAATCCCAAGTCTGCGGTGTTCTGTTTTCTTTTACCTGGACATAAAAAGAATTATCCATCATCTCAATGTTGGTGCCAGTTCTTTATGGCTGACTTTTTGTAGTTTGATTAGAATTGTATGAAATAATGGGCTATGCTCGAGGCTAATCGGCAGAGCTAACACTGTTTCTGCACAGCTACATGCTCGGGTTTTTCATGAGCTACAACAAAGCACTTAACGTGCTTAAAATCAATCATAACTCACCATTGTCTGAAATCACAGATGATCGGATGTTACTCTCTTCGTTGCTCAGTGTGTGAGCCAAACAGCTTCTCTCACTCCCAATCATTAATTCACATTTACGTTCTGCCACGAGCTTCTGTCAGCCTTCGTGGTACAGCATACATCCAAATCGACCCAGCCTTGGTCAATGATGAATCAGCCTCTTGCTAGTAGCACCTACCACAAGCCAGCTGCTACTTGGTCCTGCTGAGAACCAGCAGGCTCACGCTCATTTTTGGGTGGATCATGCCACCTTTTAGGGCTCCTCACCACCAAGATCCTCTGACATCAACAATCAGGGACTTGCCTACAATTCAAATGGTAAGGATTGTGGTCTTAATAATCTATTGTAGGACGGTTAGCGCCATGTTCCAAATATTCTAAGCCTACGATAGCAACCCCACCTTCTTCCTGCCACCAATCAACATGCTCCAGATTTGCATTATTATAATGAACATCCAACTACAGCCAAAATAATGCAAGTATTCTTGCGAGACAATGTGTTTATGAAAAAATGTCATAATGGGTGTTTTTATGTTTTTTTTTAATTATTTTTAATAATTTTTTAAGGCCTGTACACTTATTATAGTGTAGGGGTATCCACAGTATTAACAGTTTATGACTCCTTTAAGGGTTAGGGTTGAGGTTGGGGGTAAAAGTGAATGAAATGCATTAAAATGAAGTTACAATAAAACAATGTTTCTTTTATGATAAAAAAGGCTTGACCAAAACAAATTTTTTATTCTATTTGAAAATAATTTTTTTATAGTTATAAGTGTAAGTGTTCTAAAATAATGTCATTAAATTGTGCTGTCAGTTATGTCACGGTGTGTCCCAGCTGATTTGATGAGATGCTGCACGAGGGCATAGTTTGTGTGTCAGTGTGAACGGACAAGATCACATTATTTAACACAGTATTAACATAGCTTGTTATCAATATTGCTATGAAACAGGAGAAGCAGTAATCAAATTTAAATCTTGTATGTTTTATTGATACAAAAAATCTCAAAAATGACTATGAAACCACATGCTTGTATTACTCATATGTATAATGTTATTACTATTACTTGGGAAATCACACACACTAAAGCCTTCCACACACGAGAGCCATCAGCTGAGCTAACAGTCATTCGAGGCAGTTTGCTCAGCAGAGCAGTTAGCTCTCTGTGTGTCATCATTCATTTTTCTGAAGACAGGAGCCTGCCACCTTGGAATCACATGAGCGTAGAACTCGTTTTGATTGGTCACTTGAATATTTTGGCTCAGCTCTCGGCTCACGTACAGTGGACACAGTGAGTCTTTCACCTCAACTGAGGCTGTAAACTCACCAAAAATTAGGTGCACACAGTGGGCTATCTGCTAAGCAAACGGCGTCGAATGGCTGTTAGCTCAGCTGATGGCTCTTGTGTGCAGCAGGATTAACAGTCAAGGAAGGTTTTCGCATGACACAAACTGTTGTTGAACAACCCCCAAACCTCTATTGTCTTATGTAAATGGATGCTTACCAAATTTACATTTTCTTCAAGTCATATAGGGGGTGGGCACCTCGGTAGGAAATACATTTTCTGGGATCCTGGTTTTCCTGTTTTGTGTCTTCTCTTTAGTGTTTTTGTCTTGTCAGCTTCTTCTTGATTTTTCCTTCTGCTTTCCTATTTTCTTTTCCTTTACCTCCTTATTTTTCTTTACTTTCTGTTTTCCCTCTCTGTTTGTCCTTGTGTCTGTCCTACACTGAAGGTGTGGTCCAGCGAAAGCCACTATGAGAGACTGTGGAAGGTAGAAGTTGCAACACTGTTGTGCTAAAATTTTGGATCATTTTGATTAGGGTCTCAAACTCCAGTCTTCGAGGGCCACTATCCTTCATGTTTTAGATGTTTTTCAGCTCCAACATACCTTTTTGAAATTATTTAATTACCTCCTCATCATGTCAACAAGTTCTACAGATGCATGTTAATGACCTGCTCATCCAAACCAGGTGTGTTGAAGCAAAGGAACATCCAAATCCTTCAGGTTAGTCTTCAAGGACTGGAGTTTGAGACTCCTGATTTAGAAAAATGTCTTGTGTAACTCTAAGAGGAGAAACTTTACAACATTAAATGGTCTCATCAAAATCAGCAAACGGATAATTAAACATTGTGGGTTCACCAAGTACTTCTTTTTCTAGCTAAAAGCACAAGGACCAGAGTAAGACCAAACTTCTATTTGGTCAACAAATCCCAGCAGAAGTTTGTGGTTCGCTTTATCTACTTTATTAAAACTAGAAAGTTCAGATTTATTAGTGTTTCTCATTCTACCTTGTCAGCAGAAGTTTAGTCATTTTAGTTTGAAAGAGGTTTTTGGTGAACGTGCATCACTCTGTTTCCACACCTGCATCACATCTAACCAGAAATCAGCAGTCCACAATTTCAGTAATTCATGGTTGCTGTTGTTTGTAACATAAAAACAGGATTTTGTTCCAGTTTAACTAACAGCTTGCTAGATTTGCAGCCCTGTGGGTGTTCCCTATTTGACTGACAGCTAACATGGCCACACAAACAGCTCCAGGGGGTTTGTGTGTTGATTGTCGGGGTGTCTTTTTCTGATTTCTAATTGAGGAAAACACACAAACAAATTAAGCTGGGTCATCTGTGTTTGTCATATTCTATATTATTTTTTCTCTATTCATGTTTTTTTCCTTTCTCTGTTTCTAGCCAAGTAGACCAGGCTATCCCAGTCCCCGCTCCAGTGAAGGTTTCTACCCCAGTCCCCAACATCCTGGACACTACCAGGTATGTAAACAAAATCACTGAATCATCTGCTATGGTTGTACAAGATACACATTATTCAAAGCAGGCCCAGATGACATTTTTGCAACTAGATCTGATTTACAAAAGGGGATGTGTGATTCTTTCTGCAATACCAACTAAATAGCATCACTCTGTTCTTGGACTGTGTGCCCAGATGAAAATTATGTCTTATGCAGGCAATACAAAAACCCACCAGGATTTATGTACCTATTAAAAATTGCAAGCATTAGGAGATTTTGATTTTCAAGGACCTGCGCTGTTTGTGACATGCGTTTAGTGTGAAGTATTTACAGACTCTCAAAAGCCGTTCACATTTGCATCTCAGGAGAAGAAACCTATAATAAAAAGAACAATCTGGTGCATTGCTGCCTTCACAAAAAGAGGGCAAGAATGTCCGGAAAGGGATATTTTTTTACTTCTTTCACAGATAAGTGTCAGACATTGTTGTGGCTACAAATGTCTCGTACAAAAGAAGTAAATAATCTAGTTGTTGCTTGTTTAAATTCCCAATGCAAAACTTTAAATAAGGAAAAATGAGAGGGATTTCAGGTCCTGTGACAAAATCCATGACCTTGTATGGGCTTGTACTGTATGTGTATGTGATTTCAGAGTAATTGAATATTTGTGTTCTCCCTCTGGTGTTTAGATGGCTGGTTATCCAGGTCCTCACACCCTCCCCTCTGTGCCCAGTGCCCTCTACCCCCCACCTGCTGCCATGGTCGACACACACCACGCACACACACACCCCCGCCACCATGTTCACACACATTCGCATGCACAGCACCTTCCCCAGCCACATGGTGCAGACATGGCACTGTGGGGCTCTGTAGTGGAGGTAAGACACCTGTTTTAACACACACACATAAAATGTTTCAGTTAAGGACCCAGCCAGTTTTTAAAATGGTATGTCTGATATTTAGTCTGTTTTTTGGATTTGTAATTTGATTTAATTTCAGTAACGGTAGCTCTTTATTGAATTAAAGAGCAGACGATTATTTATTGTGTGTACATTATTCTGGTGCAAGTCAACACCCTAATGTCATTTATTTTTTAAGTTATTGTGTGTGTTCTATTTCAGTTCATCTTCTCATCAGTTTGGTATCCATCGGACTTAATTTCTTGTTGCGCATGTTCTCCTCATGTGTCTGTACTTTTGTCATGGTGTTGGTGCGTGTGATCACTGGGCTGTGCTTGTCTCGTGTTGCTTGTTTTGTGTGTGAGTGTGTGCGTAGGACAGGGCAGTAGACATGCAGCAGTGTGTTGGCCAGCAGTGCCTGTTAATGGAGGAACAGCTGATGATACAACAGCAGCAGATGGAGGAAGATCAGAGGTGGTTGGAACAGGAAGAAAAGCTCCTGGTAACATACTTAGCACACACGGAGAAAAATAATTCAGACACAGCTGATGTACAAAGACTGGGGCAGTACATTTAAAGGGAAGATACTGAGCAGTGAAAATGTTTTGAAAAGAACGTGTAGCATCTTTTTTTTTTTGCTAGTGTGCTTTTCTAAGTTTTCTCTAGTTATGGAAGCCAAGAACAACCATGCCAGCTGTAACTGATTTTGATGTGGTTTGCTCAAGATCACAAGGTAACAATTTCATTTTCTCAGGATACCTTATTTTGTTCTTACCTCAAGGAAAAAGGCTTTTATCCTAATGAGATAATTATGCTGCAAAAACAAGTGGTAGGTTCTAGCAACATGTTTTTACACTTTATAACAGTTACACCGGTACATTGATCAATGATGTTAGTCCTGTGACATTTTCAACCTGAATCAGTTTCCAGCAAGACCTGTACTGATTTCTAATTAAGCACCTTTTTTGTTTAGACTATTTTAAAATGGTTTCTCTTTATTACAACAATTACTTCTGCATTATGGTTAAAATTTGAGGAACTGAAATTAAAGTTCAACCTCTATTACAAAAAAATTAAGCTACTATGTATAATGCAATGAATTGCTAATGTCATGAACACATACCAGTACTTTATTTCCAACATAAAAAGCATTTTAAATGTTGAAACAAAAACATTTTTTCATTTAAAGATGGTAAAGATGATTTTGCCCCAAATGAGAAACTCAACGGCTGTTTGTCGTTTTTCGAATAGTGCGCATGCGTTGTAGCCCCCCCTCCATCCCTCTTCCCTCAACAGAAGAAGCGCCTCCGTGAATCGTGAATTGTGTAATTTTGCTTACCTTTGGCATCGCTGGAGTTTTTTGTGGAACTACTACAACTTTGTTTCTTCAAACATCTCTGAGTCATGAATGGTAAAAGGCTGTTTATTGTAAGTACAAGTGCTGCTAGTGGTGAAATGCTAGTAGCAGCATGGATCTCTGAAGCCTGATTCTGCACACTACTCAGCTTTTCCCCTGTTCATGTCAAATGCGTCTTTCTCCATGCCGGTCCACAACAGTTTCTGCTCCTCTGTTCATTCACAGCTATTTTTTCACCATGAGTAAATAAATAACATTAAAAAAAATTAAAGAGAGCTTGTTTTAGTTACTCCTGCTTTTAAATTGACATCGTTCATCTTATCTTCAATCTACAATTATGATTGCATTTGTCAATCGCTGTATTTTATTTGGAAGAATTGCTATTATTTTTGATCGGATTGTCTCGTGTGTCTTGGTGTTATTTCCTGCCAGAATTGACGCGGAACGCTCTCGCAAAAAATAGACCAGATGCTGAAATGGTCACTTAATGGCGCTCCATGTCTGGTGTGAACTACACCATATAGGTTAACAAGGGCGACAAATGGAAGCAGCCTTGGTTCCACTTCGCGGTGCTTCCCCATGATGTGTTAACCAGTCTTGAGGCCTAAGCAAACTATGTAGTACGTACACAAGTGTGATTGACAATCTGGTAGCCAATAGATAATGAAACAGGTTCGTTATCTATTAGCTACTTTATTTCAAGCCCCACCAGGTCTACGATTTATCGATATTATAACTTTTTCTTTTGGAAGGGTTAGGGTTAGGTTGATAAAAATTATTTTAAAGTAAATTTGACATCTAAATTTGCTACAAAATCGTCTCTACAACCTTTAACAGAAAATATTATCTCATTTAGAATTTAATGGAAGGAGCATAATGCAGTAATGTATTGTTCCTGTTTAACTAGGAATAAAATATGGGTTCATGAGATTTAAAAACATAATTGCATTGTTGATATTTACATTAAACACAATATACCAATTTCTTTGGAATTGGGGTTATAACTTTGGCCTGTTAAGGGTCAAATACATTAGATGCTGATACGTTACTTAAAATCAGACCTTTTGTATATTTTCAGGGGTTTCTGTCTGAAATATAAAATCAGCACAGCGAATCTGCATAATTGTAAATCTTTACCTGCACAAGAATAGAGAGAAACATGGTCTAATATATGTGGTTTGTTGATGTGATGTTGGGCATGTTACATTATTTCACAGAGGTTTTTTTAATTTATGTGTTATTAAGTAGTTGCTTCGTGCATGTTATATTTTTGTAATGCTGTTGTAATTGTTTTTCAGGGTCATCATCATCATTATTTATTCATAAAGCACATTTAAAAACTGCAGTGATGCAGACCAAAGTGCTGTACACAAATAAAAACAACAAATGAAAATAAAAATAAATAAATAAAAATAAAACATGCTCACCTAGCGGGCAGGACAAACTTGCAGCAAGTGCTGCTCAGAGGGCCTTAGGGAATGCCTCGGGACATAGGGACAGAGAAGCTCCAAGTAGAGTGGCCCTAGCTCATGCAAAGATTTAAAAGCAAATAAAAGGATCTTAAATTTAACCCAATAGCGGATTGGCAGCCAGTGCAAATTGGCCAGTACAGGGGTGATATGTTGCTTCAAAGCAGTTCCAGGGTCATCCCAGGGTCATCATTGTCTTTGTATTAAACTTGTGCACAGTAGTTCTAACTACAAAAATACTAAAAGGACAACTGTTTGTTTTTTTGCATTGGATGATATTAGTTTTATCATTTTCATGCAGGTCCTGAGAATTTGGTTTGGATTTATAAAAATCCTTCAAAAGTTATTTATCTCTGCTCATCACATTTTGAAAAGACAGCAAAACATTTTCTTGCTACAAATGATTTACAGGTTTTTCAAAGAGCATTTGATTTTGCAGGACAGACTTATTATCGCTTGCTTCTTGTCATAAATCCAGACATAAAAATGTTGGCTGTGATGCCAAGATTTCTGTTCTGTAGACAGACTAACAGGCAGAAAGACAAGACTGGCAGAAGGGATCCGTCTTTCATGTCTCATGCCTTTTTCTGTGAATGGTGAAAGAAGTAGTTGTCTGGAGTTTTTCCTTTTTTTTGGCTGGAGGACTTTTTTGTGATTTGTGTGTGCGTGTGTGCATGTGCACTAGGAGGCAGGTGTGGCCTGTATGAATTCCAGGGTTAATGATAGGCTTACAGACTATGACAGCCCAGTCAACAGTTTGCCTTTGACCCACAACCACTAACCATACACACAATTACTGAAGAGCCGAGGAGGAATTAAGAGTGTGTGTGTGTGTGTGTGTGTGGGTTTGTATTCCTGACCTCCTGGGGACCCGTTTCCTGACTTTTACTATCTTTCTGGGGTCCGAGGGTTCTTGTGGGGACCGAAGCCTGGTCCCCATGGGGGGGACTCCCCTTTTTAGGGTTAGGGGTTAGGTTTATAGGTATGGTGTGAATAGAGTTTTAGTTAGTCTTAGGGTTAGTTATAGATCAGTAATGGTTAAGGTTAGTAAAAGGGTTTGGGTTAGGTATAAATCTAGTTACTAAAATCAATGGAAGTCAATGGACGGTCCCCATAAGGATACCAAAACACACTTGTGTGTGTGTGTGTGTGTGTGTGTGTGTGTGTGTGTGTGTGTGTGGGTGGGTGTGTGTGTGTGTGTGGGTGGGTGTGTGTGTGTGTGTGAGTGAGAGTATACACACGTGAAAGTGTTCGTTATAGTACTTGACTGGTTTTTATCACACTCTTATTTCAGTGAGAATTGGAGGAGGGAGAAGATAAAAAAACTTTTTTGGGGTGGATGTATTTCTTGCTCACTTACTTGACAGCTTTTTGGCAGTGTGTCCCTCCTCCTCTTCTTCCTCTTCTCCATGTTTTAGTGAGACATAAGAGTGCTGGAGGCAGGAAATTGATGTTTCAGTCCCATGAAGCTGCAGACGCAAACACACACACAAGCAGAAAGAAAGGAAAACAGATTCTGTGAAATCAGAAGATAACAGCAGGGGGAAAAAGATCTGGGATACAAACGACTTGCTGGGAAACTTTGATGAGCAAAATGGCGATGCTGGTCTTCAAGTCTTGTCTTGGAAAACTGGTATGAGAGGATGAATGTGTGTGAATGCAACCGATGAGACAGTCTGGTAATGTTGTGGTTGTGTTCAGCTTTGTTGTAGAAGATTAAGATTTTTCAAAAATAATCTTGATACTCACTAAAGTTACTAGTTTTAAGATCCTGTATCTTTTGACAGTATGTTTGTTTTATCAAAGGTTTTAGATTAGCATTATGAAAATTGTTGCTGTGCTTAAGATGGATTGTGATCTATATAGTTTTAAAAATTGAATAATCTTGAATCATTTTCTGCAACCACTGAGATCTGTTTGATGAATTTCACCAGCATGACAAGAGCAGAGGCTCATAATAGACAGTAACACGTATTTTTCTTAAAGCAAATTCCAGGAATTAAGTCACAAGCAAAAAATCAACGTGACTTAAACGTAGAAAAACTATCTTTCATTTTCACTGTACTCTGTAAAATTAAAGTTGTCACTTTGACACTGATGGCAGATTGAAATCAGCACTGCTTCAACAAGATGACTGTTGATATTTAACAAACTAATGTTTATGTTTATTTCTGGGTCTTTTTAGAAACCAGACATGAGGAACTCTAGAGGAAGTTTGGACCGAGATGACGGAGGACTGCAGCCTCCAGTGAGCCACTTTACTCTAACTCTTTGTTTTGTTTTAATAATTAGATGTTTCTATAAATCTCTGTGACAGTCTGCAAGCTAGACGCCTGAGAGCGTCTGTTTAGTGTCCTGTTTAGCTTTGCATCACATGTTTACAGTCAAAATGGCAAAAATCTGCAGAAATGATGTGTGCTTAAGAATAAATACAATAAACGATGAACATGTGTGTTTATGTCCATGTTACTGTTGAACACACTGCAATGGGCTATCGCATGTGTTTTTTTGGTCAGAGCTAAGAGTGATTGATCTAGGGACAGGAAGTGACCTTAAGCTAGAGGGGTGGGGTCAGCAATGCAAGGTCAGTGTTTTCTCACAGCATTATAGGATATTAATAGAGGACTGACAAAAACAGGACTGCCTTTAGTCCTCTAGATGATTATGGGGTCTAGTTTATTGATCCTTCCATCTGTAATTCCAAACTTAAAGACTCACTCCTGTTTTTGGTTCTTTTTAAACTCAGAGTTCTTGAGAGGTGTATTACCTGTTGCTGACATGTTTCGGCGTGTTTACTTCCGCCTTCTTCAGAGCTGTTGTTGCTGTAGATGTTACTTCCTTTTATGAGCGGGCAGCAGGGGACGATGTCGCCCCCTGCTGCCCGCTTCTTCCCTGGTGATGATGGAGTCCCAGCTGTGGTCCAACAAGTAGACTCCATCGTCCCGGTTCATGGTGTTGTGGCCACGTATTCTTATATCAATCGCCTCCTTTATCCATCTTTTGTATTTTTGTTGTTCTGTGTTGATGATCTTTGTGTTGTCCCAGTCCATGATATGGTTTTCTCTTGTGCAGTGGTCTGTGACGGCTGATTTTTTTATTGTAGTTTCTGCTTCTTGTTTTGTTGCTCTTGTGTGTCTTCGTTTTGTTTCTTTCTCGCAGTAACAGATGTTAACATCTACAGCAACAACAGCTCTGAAGAAGGCGGAAGTAAACACGCCGAAACATGTCAGCAACAGGTAATACACCTCTCAAGAACTCTGAGTTTAAAAAGAACCAAAAACAGGATGATCTTTCAACACTCAGTAAGAACCTACCTCAAGATTTTAAAGAAAAATATGGAACAGAAGCAATGAAAGACTTCCGACGACTGGAAAAATTACATCTAAAATTAGCGCGTCTGAAGAACCATCACCGTTTCAATCTACGATGCCGGGACGAAGGAATTACACCCAAAAGTTTGCAACTAAGGACTCCGATCAAGACAAAAACGGCACACAATATTATGGAAAAAACTAAGAAAGCACTGCTCAAGGAAAGGATAAGGAACATCATAACCAAACAAAAACAAGTGGAAAACGAACTGGACAACAAGCAGCTGGACTTAAAGAGGAACTACAATTTGAACGAGACAACAACAACGCAAATCAGAGAACACATGATAAGAAAACAAGAAGAAGAATTCAACAAGGTAAAACAAAGACACATTAAGAAATTAGAAAAATTAATGGACCATAAAAGGAAAATGGACAAACGGAACAACAATGCACAGGACACATGGATATGTAATCTTTCACAATACAAATTATCACAAACAGAAGAAAACATACTAAAAAAAGGATTAAATTATGCCCTAACACCAAGAAAGATGCCAAACGAAGAATTCATAGTAGCAACGGAATTAGCTTGTCAACACATCAAAGACGAAAGTAAGAAAGCCGAACTAAGAAACAGCGTCGTGGGAATACTAAAAAACAGCAAGATACAACACAGCAATATCACAAAAGAAGAAAGAGTAGCCATCACAACACTAGCCAAAAACGAACAAATCATCATTTTACCAGCAGACAAAGGAAGAACCACTGTGATTATGGACAAGACCAAGTACAAACAACAGATGGAACAAATGCTGGAAGACAAAAACACATACAAAACAATAAAAAAAGACCCAACAGAAGAAATAAAGAAGAACATGAAGAAATCTTTGAAATCACTACAAGACAATGGAAAAATAACAGAAGCAACGTACAAATACTGGATCCCAACAGCCAACATAATCCCGAGAATATACGGAACCCCGAAGATACACAAAAAAGACATTCCATTAAGACCAATAGTTGACAGCATAGATCACCCACTTACAACATGGCCAAAGAAATCAGCAAGATCATCAGTCCATTACTAGGTAACACAGACCAACACTGTAAAAATAGCACAGAACTAGCTAACGAACTCAAAAAGACAACAATAGAAGATAATGAGATATTAATTTCACATGATGTCGTTTCACTATTTACAAAAACTCCCATACACAAAACCATCGACATAGTTAAACACAGGCTCAAACAGGACAAAACCCTACGGAAAAGAACAAACTTAACAACCGAAGATTTAATATACCTAATAGAACTGGTAGCAGACTCCACCTATTTCACATACAATGGACTCATATACAAACAGTTGGAAGGCTTCGCCATGGGAAACCCACTATCAGCCACACTATGTGAATTTTTTATGGAGGACTTGGAACAAAAAGCAATAACAACATCCCCTTCGAACTGCAAAATAAAACTTTGGAAACGCTACGTGGATGACATAATAGAAATAATACCCAGGGGACAAACGGAAACTTTAACAAAACACCTCAACAATATGGATGAAACCAACAATATCAAGTTCACATACGAAGAAGAGAAAGACAACAGCATAACATTCATGGATATGAAAATAACCAGACAACCACACGGAACACTAAAAATCAACATATACAGAAAACCCACACACACGGACCAATATTTGCTATGGACATCAGAACATCCCACAATACACAAAATGTCAGTCATCAGAACACTCTACCACAGAGCCAACATAATAACAGAAGATCAAGACCGGAAACTGGCTACCCAAACTGGGCATTAAAAAGAGGAGAACAAGAGGCAAACAAGGAAACATACAACAGACCACCCAAGAAGACCAAAGGGACAGTGAAACCGGAGCCAAAACCCATCATAATCCTCCCATACATTAAAGGAACAACAGAGAAAATATTGACTGTGGTGAAAAAATACAACATCAACACACCAACGAAACCATTCAAGACAATAAAACAACAACTGGTGCATCCAAAGGACAAAATACCATCCGATAAAAAATGCGGCATTATCTACGAGATCCCATGCAAACTGTGCAATAAAACATACATAGGAGAAACTGGACGTCAACTCAACACACGGAAAATAGAACATCAGAAAGAATGCGAGAAAGAAACAAAACGAAGACACACAAGAGCAACAAAACAAGAATCAGAAACTACAATAAAAAAATCAGCCGTCACAGACCACTGCACAAGAGAAAACCATATCACGGACTGGGACAACACAAAGATCATCAACACAGAACAACAAAAATACAAAAGATGGATAAAGGAGGCGATTGAAATAAGAAGACGTGGCCACAACACCATGAACCGGGACGATGGAGTCTACTTGTTGGACCACAGCTGGGACTCCACCATCACCAGGGAAGAAGCGGGCAGCAGGGGGCGACATCGTCCCCTGCTGCCCGCTCATAAAAGGAAGTAACATCTACAGCAACAACAGCTCTGAAGAAGGCGGAAGTAAACACGCCGAAACATGTCAGCAACAGGTAATACACCTCTCAAGAACTCTGAGTTTAAAAAGAACCAAAAACAGGATGATCTTTCAACACTCAGTAAGAACCTACCTCAAGATTTTAAAGACTCACTCCGATCAACTTTAGAGCTGTTTTAAGCATTCTCAGTGGTCTATAAATTATGAAAAATTATGTCACAAATAAATTTTTTAGACACCATTTTTGCATCTGATACTAATTCCCAGCAATTTGAATGTAAAAATACTCAGAAATGCAATTTTGAGTTTAATTTTCTGAAGATATTTTCTCTAGTATAAGACAATTTCCACAAGAATAAATTAACAAAAAAAAACTCTTTTCATCGGAGAGAGAGAGAGAGAGAGAGACAGAGAGAGACAGAGACAGATACAGAGAGAGAGAGTCCTTGGGCAAGGCCCTTCACGCTACTGCCTACCTCATACCATGATGAGAGATAATGAACACATGAGATGCCGGCTCAGACGTCGCCCCGAAAAACAAGGTCTGCGTCAGGTGCTTGGGAAACAGGGCACCTTGATGTAAAATGGGCTACTGGAACAACAACAACCAGACGAAAATGGATGAGATGCGTGAATATGGCTCTTTTGGAATGCTACTACTCAAGTAACCCTAAACAGAGAGGGTACACAAGGAGAATGTGGATTGACTGGTCACTTCAATATCCACAATCACAGTTGACTGCAAAACAGCTAGTAATTAAGTGTTCCAACATCCACAAACGGCAACTGCTTTCACAACTTGAAATTGATGAGATACAACACAAATGCTATGACAAGGAGGAATCAGGATGCCAGGTCAGAGGGGAGGTTATACCAACTCCCCAACCAGAGATGGGGAACAGACCCCCAATGAGTGAAACCTTAGCACTGAGTAAGGAAGAGACTGACTTGAAAGATAAAATCATGGCAAGAATGAACACAAGATCCCACCGCCATCGATTACAACGGCTAAGTGAAGTACCCTCAGAAAGTCTTCTGGAAACAGTGAATGCAGCATTGAGGGCAATCCCTACCACATCAGTCACTGAAACCAATGAACGGATATACTCCACAGCAGCAGTGATCCTAGAAACCCTTGGCTATAAGAGCGACCATGAGAAACAATACGCACCATGGAAGAGATGTCTGGAAGCTAACATAAAGGTAGCTTGGAGAGAAGTAAGCCAGTTGACGGAGGCCTAGAGAGGTGCAATGAAACGACCAATACCAAAGAGGTACACCCAGCTGTCCATACCTGAAGCACTCGAAACTGCCAAACAAAGACTCCAAGCCTATTGTCTAAAGAGATACACGAAAGACAATGAAGCCAGACGAATAAACAGGCTGTTTGCAACACAACCAGCCAAGGTGTTCACTCAGTGGCAGGGTAACAGCAGCAAAATAGACCCACAAAGGCTGGAAACTGAATGATACTAGAAGAGCATATTGGAAATTAAGCAGCACATAACAGCAGTGCTCAGTGGCTGGCCCCTCTGAGAGAGGAGCACAGCAACCTCTCTAAGCAGAATCCAGTTACCATCACAGTGGCAGACATCAAAGAAAGAGTCTCAGGTATAAAAAACTGGACAGCACCAGGCCCAGACATGTCCATGTCTATTAGCTAAAGAAACTCACAGCACTCCATGAGCGCCTGGCAGCACAACTGAACCAGCTCCTAAAAGATGGGACTCACCCAGAATGGCTAACCGAAGGGCAAACAATCCTGATCCAGAAGGATCCCACCAAAGGTGCAGTCCCATCCAACTATCGCCCAATAACCTGTCTCTCCACAACATGGAAGCTCATGTCAGGCATCATCGCTACCAAGATAAGCAAGCACATGGATCAATACATACCAAAGCACAGAAGGGTATTGGTAGAGATACCAGAGGTGCTAAACACCAGCTCCTGGTTGACAGAACAGTTGCCCAAGACTGCAAATCCCGAAAGACCAACCTGTGCACTGTCTGGATTGACTACAAGAAAGCCATGACTCAATGCCACATACATGGATCAATGAATTCTTGAAGCTCTACAACCTCAACAGGACTGTTAGAGCATTCATTGCAAACTCGATGAGGTTGTGGAAAACCACCCTTGAGGCCAATGGCAAGCAACTTGCACAAGTATCCATCAAATGTGGAATATACCAATGTGATGCTCTGTCCCCACTGCTGTTCTGCATAGGTCTGAACCCCCTATGCCACATAATCAACAAGACCGGCTATGGACCGCCTCAAGTGTGGAGCTACAATCAACCACCTCCTCTACATGGATGACATCAAACTGTATGCTAAGAGCGAACAAGACATTGATTCCCTGATCCACACCATCAGGATCTACAGCAATGACATCGGGATGTCATTCGGGCTTGAAAAATGTAGTAGGATGGTCACAAAGCGAGGCAAGGTAGTCCACACTGAAGGGGTCTCACTCCCAGAGGAAACAATAGCAGACATTGAGGACAGTTAAGGACCTGGGAATACCACAGGCAAATGGCAACCTCGAGCAGGCAACAAGGGAAGCAGCAACAGCCAAATACCTACAACGAGTGAGGCAAGTCAAGAAGCCAGCTCAACGGAATGAACAAGTCCAGGGCAATAAACAGTTACGCCCTGCCAGTGATCAGATACCCTGCAGGAATGGCCAAAGGATGAGATACAGACAACAGATGTCAAGACACGAAAGCTCTTCACCATACATGGCGGGTTCCATCCAAAATCCAGCACCCTGAGACTGTACGCACACCGTAAGGAAGGAGGCAGAGGACTAATGAGCGTGAGAGCCACCATCCAGGATGAAACATCGAAGCTCTATAAATACATCCAGGACAAGGCCTCAACGGATGACGTACTCAGTGAATGCCTGAGACAATGGCAAGATGAGGAGGTGCTGGAGGAGGAACCATCATGGGAGGACAAGCCCCTACATGGGATGTACCACCGTAACATTACTGAAGTGGCTGACCTCAAGAAATCTTGCCAATAGCTGGAGAGGGCCGGCCTACAGGACACCACAGAGGCACTCATCCTGCCAGCACAGGAGCAGGCTCTAAGCACCAGAGCGATAGAGGCCCAGATCTACCACACCAGACAAGACCCAAGGTGTAGGCTGTGCAAAGACTTATCTTAGACAATCCAGCACATAACAGTAGGGTGTAAAATGCTGGCAGGGAAAGCATACATGGAACGTCATAACTAAGTGGCCGGCATAGTATATAGAAACATCTGTGCGGAGTACGGGCTGGAAACCCTAAGGTCAAAGTGGGAAACACCACCAAAGGTGGTGGAGAACAACTGAGCAAAGATCTTGTGGGACTTTCAGATCCAGACAGACAGGATGGTAATGGCGAACCAACCATACATTGTGGTGGTTGATAAAGAGCAGAGGAAAGCAGTTGTGGTGGATGTGGCAATACCAAGTGATGGCAACATCACGAAGAAAGAACATGTGGAACTTGAGAAATACCAAGGGCTCAAAGAGGAGCTAGAGAAGACTTGGAAGATGAAGGTGACAATAGTACCCGTGGTAACCCCCAAACTGGAGGAATGGCCAGCAGGTCCCTGGAAGAACCTCAGACATCTCAGTCCAGAAAAGTGCAGGCATTAAATAGCAAAAATACTGCACAGGACCCTCAAGCTCCCAGGCCTCTGGTAGAGGACCCAAGCTTGGAACAGGAAAAACACCGCCCAGTGGCGAGAGGGGAATTTTTATTCATTTATATATATATATATATATATATACACACTCACCGGCCACTTTATTAGGTACACCTGTCCAACTGCTCGTTAACACTTAATTTCTAATCAGCCAATCACATGGCGGCAACTCAGTGCATTTAGGCATGTACACATGGTCAAGACAATCTCCTGCAGTTCAAACCGAGCATCAGTATGGGGAAGAAAGGTGATTTGAGTGACTTTGAACGTGGCATGGTTGTTGGTGCCAGAATGGCTGGTCTGAGTATTTCAGAAACTGCGGATCTACTGGGATTTTCATGCACAACCATCTCTAGGGTTTACAGAGAATGGTCCGAAAAAGAAAAAATATCCAGTGAGCGGCAGTTCTGTGGGCGGAAATGCCTTGTTGATGCCAGAGGTCAGAGGAGAATGGCCAGACTGGTTCAAGCTGATAGAAAGGCAACAGTGACTCAAATAACCACCCGTTACAACCAAGGTAGGCAGAAGAGCATCTCTGAACGCACAGTACGTCGAACTTTCAGGCAGATGGGCTACAGCAGCAGAAGACCATGCCGGGTGCCACTCCTTTCAGCTAAGAACAGGAAACTGAGGCTACAATTTGCACAAGCTCATCGAAATTGGACAATAGAAGATTGGAAAAACGTTGCCTGGTCTGATGAGTCTCGATTTCTGCTGCGACATTCGGATGGTAGGGTCAGAATTTGGCGTCAACAACATGAAAGCATGGATCCATCCTGCCTTGTATCAACGGTTCAGGCTGGTGGTGGTGGTGTAATGGTGTGGGGAATATTTTCTTGGCACTCTTTGGGCCCCTTGGTACCAATTGAGCATCGTTACAACGCCACAGCCTACCTGAGTATTGTTGCTGACCATGTCCATCCCTTTATGACCACAATGTACCCAACTTCTGATGGCTACTTTCAGCAGGATAATGCGCCATGCCATAAAGCTGGAATCATCTCGGACTGGTTTCTTGAACATGACAATGAGTTCACTGTATTCAAATGGCCTCCACAGTCACCAGATCTCAATCCAATAGAGCATCTTTGGGATGTGGTGGAACGGGAGATTCGCATCATGGATGTGCAGCCGACAAATCTGCGCCAACTGTGTGATGCCATCATGTCAATATGGACCAAACTCTCTGAGGAATGCTTCCAGCACCTTGTTGAATCTATGCCACGAAGAATTGAGGCAGTTCTGAAGGCAAAAGGGGGTCCAACCCATTACTAGCATGGTGTACCTAATAAAGTGGCCGTTGAGGGCCACTTTATTAGGTACACCATGCTATTAGGTGCTAGTGTTCATTGGGCCAGGAGGGCAATATGGACAGACTCAAAGACATTTAAATGCTCAGTCGTGCATTCAGGCTCTGTGTCTCAACCTGTGTAGCTAGTCAGAATTCTTTTTTTATGTATATACATATACATACATACATACATACATACATATACACACACAGACAGATAGATTAGCCATTTTTGTTCTTATTGAGGTCGTTAGGACTTGAGGCAGGATAATCTGCAGTGCAGATTTTAAAAACCAAAAACAAAATGTAACAAACAAAACAACATAATTCATAATTTTCTCACTGATTATTTATTTTATTTACTTGCTATAAAAATGATCTTTTAGACATGTATAATTAGCCATGTGTTTATAATTACCCCTTCATAACTAGTTAGGGGGGGGTAAACTTTTCTTGTTCACATTGGGATAGAAATAGCTGGCACAGCTTGCTTTTACTAAAACTTGATGGTGATGAAATGCTGTTGACACAATATCAGTGAATAATTAATCATTTCTCACCTCAGTATTTTCATTTTTAGATCCTGAATGATATTTTCTAGATGTAGAGTATTTTCCTGTAATTTGTGAGTGTGCAGAGCTGTATATGTGTGTGTGTGTGTGTGTGTGTGTGTGTGTGTGTGGGTGTGTGTGTGTGTGTGTGTGCGTGTGTGTGCACATTGTTCCCCCTATGCCAGCAGGAGCTGTTGGAGTAGTCTGGAGTAGCCACAGGCCAGATATTTCTGTCTCTGTAATTCATCTCTCTACTTGTCCATATCCTCCTCCCATTGAATGATTGTGGCTTGTGGTGGGAAAATCTTTCCTGGTTTGTATGTGTGTGAATTGTATTTTTGGGTGTTGGTGGTTGTCAGGCCTCAACACTCTGATGGCATCTGGGTATCTGAAAACGTCAGCACTGTTTTCTCCCACTGAGAAAGCAACAAAGACAAAAAACAGCTCTAGTTTGTGATGGTTTTATTCCTAAAGTCATCAAATTGCAAAGACGTGCATTTTGCTCTGCACATTAAGTTATGTTTTGTTGTCTCTGAGTTGTCACACAAGATATTTTTGTTAACAAAAGCAACACAGACCACACACATACCAGTGAAAACAGAGACAACTGTGTAACTTCCGTGTACAAAAAGAGATTTAAACATAGTTCTTCCCTTTTCCCGGACTCCACTGGTGGTTTTTGTCTGTGAATTTCTGATTTTCTGCAGAGTCTTTGATTGTGTTCACTTGGTAACCCAATGTGTTGTTTGTTTGTTTATTTTTGCAGACAGGAAACCAGCACATATACCAGCCTGTTGGCAAACAAGGTAGTAAACAGAGCCGCAGCATTCAGTCACAGAACCACTATTGTTTTATTCTCTTTCATAATCTTCCACAGTGTGAATCTTCCACAAACTATTACTGTATGCATCTGTTATTCCCTCTCACTGAACACTCAGTGGTGCAGTGGTTCCCAAACTTTTCATCTTCTGACCCTCAAAAAGAAAACAATGGCGAAGAGTTACAACACACTAAAAAGCTAAAGAAGCAATGACTAAATGAAAACACAATCGACTTCTGGTCACTGGGCTGCGACATTTAGTGACGACTTATAGACGCACAGTTACATATAAATCATGTCGATTTTGTGACACATTCAGCACATGGAGACTCACAAGGGGCATGTGACATAACTGCAAGCAATCTACGGTTGTTGTGTGACTGTTGAGCACATTGTCTGGTATAAATTTGATTCACAAAGATTTGTGTCTCAGTTTGTTCACAATTTACCCTCAACCTGTTTTCAGTTTGGTTGGCAAGACCTCCAGAAATTGTCTCACATTTATCGCTCTTCTGACTAAAATGTTTTGTGTTTCAGATACCTGTAGCAAGTTTCAGAATCAGGTTTATTTAGCTTACTTAGCTAAATGTTGCACATACAAGGAATTTGGTTCCCTTTCACCTTTTCACCTGAACTTGAAGACAGACATCTATAAAATATTTTGACAGTATGCTTGCACAATCACAAGGTCCTGAGACTCACATAAGAAAACTGTGAACCTCTACTATGACAAACTGTCAAAACCAGTTGCAACCCAGTGAGATACTGGTTTTAATGTTAGATGATCCATAAATGGTAAATGGGAAATGTCCTGTATTTGTATAGCGCTTTTCTAGTCATTCAGACCACTCAAAGCGCTTTCACACTACAAGGTTTTGCATTCACCCATTCACACAACCCGATATGTAAACCGGGGGGGGAGGGTAGGGGCTAACACTCACACAACCCGATACGCAGATCGGGGGGCAACATGGGGTTCAGTGTCTTGCCCAAGGACACTTCGACATGTGGCGGTGGAAGCCGGGATCGATCCACCAACCTTCAAATTGGAGGACAACCACTGAGCTAAAGCCGCCCCGTAGACCATAGTGGGGTCACCAGTTTTAGAAAGCAGTGCAGGGGAGTGGAAAATTTTTAAACATTGTTAGTGTATCCTGTAATCTTTTAAATTAATTGTGATCAATCGCTCCTTAGTGTTCCTGTAGTTCTTTTCAAGTAACTTTTTATGGAGAAAACGTTGGTTGTCTAATGTCCCTCTGAATATGGTAATGGAAAAAACATGGCCAAAAAAACTGCTGAAGTCCAGAAAATAAAAGACCTTCAGAAAGAGCTACTGATCCAGATCACTTTAGACAGTCCAGGGAAGTCTGACTCCCAGGAAACAAAATATAATGAAATGTGGAATGACTCCTGATTTTCTCACAGTGCTGCTCCATCTTCCTTTTACTCTGTAGATTGTGTTAGTGTGTGTGTGTGTCCCTTGCAGAGGCTTTGAGGTCACAGAATAATTTTTGTATGGTAAATTGTAATTTATCTTTACCTTTCTGAGCCCTTTGCTGAACCCTTTTGTTTCCTGCAGAACATGTGGCCCCTCCAAAGAAACCCCCTCGACCAGGGGCCCAAAGCCAAGTGGGAAATCTGGCTTGTCTAAACACAGGGGACAGCTACAGCGATGGAGTCAAGGTACTCAAGCATGCAAATTATATGCAGAAATGAACACAAACAATAATAGAACACCCACTTTTTGTATGAACACCTGACAGAGCTGCATGCACACAGGCACAAATACAGCATTTATAAATACATGTTGCATGATTTTAATGCTGGCACTTAATATTTCCCCTTTTCTCTTCTTTCCTTTGAATGTTCCATCCCTCCCTTCCTCCTTCTCCTGCACTCCACCTTACTGTTGACCCCTAGCCCTGGCGGGTAAGCATCACACTGCCTGTGTGTGTTTACTGTGCATCCATCAGACTGATTTCGCAGTTAACATTATTAATAATATTAACATTTAAAAAGGCGTTGACCCTGTTTAATCAATGGTTTTAACTGTCTTGTTGTCTCTAAACTAACACCACTAATCCAGCTAGTTGCAAGTATTTTACAGTTAGACTTTTCTCCTCTTTGTTGTGAGAGCTGTATGCATGCTTCACTGACATTTGATGTTTATCACCATTCAGAAGTTTTTCTCAGCTTATGAAGATTTTTTTTAACTTTATACAGTTTTTATATTTTTTAGTGCATGAGCGATACTGGAGTTATCAAACTCTGACACTGTTTAAAATTCAGATGGGAGAAAAACAGAATAATGTGACATTTTATTTTTTAGTGAAAACAGATCTTGTCTTTCTGTATGTGACATTCTACTAGACCCACCTCATTAATGGGGGTGGTTTGTTTTCTGCCTCTGCCTCTGGGAGTCATTCTCAATTTAAAAACACAATAACAAAAACTAGCATTTGGCATTTGTTGTTGTATGAAGCTCATAGTCTCACACCATGTTACAAGAACACTAGATGTTAGATGATCATTATTCAGAAAACCATTCAATCAAAAAGGTTGTTTTTTGATTGGTTCTCTTAAAGTGTTTGTGACATGCTCAGGTCTCAGTCAAACTTTTACAAGCATTATGACTGTTTGATTCTTCTAAGGCAAATTTGAATGTTTTTATGAGTTTTGGTGACTCTCAGATTTGAAGGCAAATGAAACCACAAGTGATGAAATGCAGGAATGCAGCTCTGGTTTTTGTTTTCAAGTCCCTCAACAACTTGGCGCCTGTCTATTTGTCTGATCTCATCCACCCCTATGTCCCCACAAAATCCCTCAGATCAGCTGTCCAGCATCTTCTGTGTGTCTCTAGCTCCAGCTGTAAGTCCCGCGGTGAGCTGGCCTTTTCCATCTGTGCACGGAAGCTCTGGAACCTCCTACCCCTTCACATTAGACTTTCTTCCTCTCGTCCACTTTTTAAGTCTCAGCTAAAAACCCATTTTTATTCACAGGCTTTCAATTCAGGATAATCCTCTTAATTCTCCCCATCTGAGTTGCTGTGCTTTTAACTGTTTTTAATTGTATTTTAATTCTATTTTTAGCCCACTCGTTTATTTTATCTTGTGCTTTGGTCGGCTCTCATGCCGTTTCTTAAATGCGCTATATAAATAAACTTGAATTTGAACTTTGTTTACATTCTACATGGACTTTGAAAAGCATTTGTGAGCTCGTGTTTTCATTGATGAAAAGTTTAAACTCTGTATTGCAAGTGGTTATGGCAACACTGCTTCATTAACGTGTTTCCTTAAATTAGACCCAGAGAATGATAAAATCACTCATGTAGAAATAAAAGATTTCACGAGGACCAAAGGGATTGGATTTTGTTCAGTGGAAACAATTTATCTATGTGCCATGCTTGAGTCACACCCATTTTTACGAAGCAGAGCTGCAAGTTAAATATTAAATATCATCTCTATGAACAAAACGACCTGTAATAAAATACTGCATGGAAAAAAGACAGTGATATGCACAAAGGATGGTGCAAAAATCTACTTTTTTCAATTCCACACTCTCAACACACAGTCATTTTCCGGCGCCAATTAAATATGCATATTTGAGACTGGAAATCTGCTCATCTTGGTGTATGTGGGAAAGTGTCCACAAGGCACAAATGTAATATTTATTGATATGAAGTAGTAAAATAACACATAGAAATCACATGTTGGATACACCTTAAAGAGGCCATTTCATACAAATTTCAGGACTTTGTGGTTATTTCTTAAGTAATAACCAGTAATATGAAACATTTTATATCTAAAAAATGTCAGGAAACACTTATTACCAGACCTTTCAGTCTGTCCGCATTAAAATTCTGGTGGTTCCGGCTCCTTCCGTCAGGCTGCTTCGGCTGCTTCGTCAGCAGCTCGTTCATATTCATTATTCAAATTTGCTGGACTCAGATTGGCTAACAAACTAGCCTATGAGAGCAAAGAATACTGTTTCCTGCCCCGCTGCGCATAGTAACGTCAGACGTCGTGTCTTCCTGTTTGCTACGTCCGCGTCTGAATTCAACAGATTCTAATCGATGCGCAGGGTGAAGCATTGCCACACATCAAGGCGTTTTTTGGTGAGGGCGCTCTCATAGAAAATAATGATGTTGCATCTTTTGCCGTGCATCAATGCGTCTAGGTGTGCGTTGGGCTTTATGCTACAGCTTTTTAGTGAGCCGCATGCTAGGCGTGGTTTCAACTGCGGGAGCTGCCAAATACTAACGAACAAAGGAGTTGTGACGAAACAGATACAGGCCGTTCGAACTCAGGAGAACTCAGGTGTTATCGCCACCTGCGTAGTTTGAGAGATTAAAACTGAAAGAGAAGTTTTTGACCTGTTTTCACACCCTCTATGAAGGTAAGAACACCTGTGGAGCTAAAACATTTAAAAGAAACCTCAGAAAAATAGTTTTTAATGGAAGGGCCTCTTTAAGCATTTTAATTGATGTTGGTAAATGAGAAAATAGTGTCTAATTATTTCAAAGTTACTTTAGACCTGTTCTGAGCATGAATACAATGTGTGAAGATGTGGAGAGGTTGTTTACTTGTTTTCAAAAAGTATTCAGATAAAAAAATCAGTTGCGGAGCAGAGAAAGTGCTTTGTCAGTGCAGGAACGTGTCCAGGGGGTGGACCACCCAAGTGCCACCCCCAAACTGAAGCAATCAAACAACAAATGTTAGATGACGTCTCCCCAGTGAAGCTCAGATTTCCAAATGTAAGTGAATGCAGCATCTGCTGCTCTAGGACCACATGGTATTTAATCTCCATTCCTACTTTTAAAATGAATATTAAAAGCTTATAAAAATATTATTTTGATCCAGGGTATTTAACATATTCATATTGTACTGTTTTTGCCTAAAATATTTTGGCACTATATGTCACTATGCAAATATTGCTGTTCTCAAATACTGAAAAAAACACCAACAAAGCTTTTGATTGTACCTTTTATTCTTTTGTTTGTCAATGCAATGTCTCAAAATGTTGCACTGTGGTAGTTAAAACCTCATTTTAATAAGGTGCAGTCAGCTGATCACTAAATACATTATTATTAATCATAGATAATGATTAATGAAACTGTACCATTGGTACTTTGCTTTGAACAATTTTGGTTTCATTTTGGTTTGTAGTAGCCAATGTTAATGTGACAATGCCACCTGGTGGCCAGAATAGAAAACTGTCTGGTAGCAGTCTTGCATAAATGAACCATCATTTTTACACCTGATACTATATGAAACTACAAGATGATAAACCTCGATTGAGGTGAAGAAGATTCTATATTTTAACACAAGATTTTTGGATGCTCACAGTTAAGAAAGAACAATTATTTTCTATACAAAGTGTCAAGATAAAATTGAGCAGAATTTGTCGAAGAATTACATTACAATGTTTCATTGTTCATTCGGTGCGTCTGTCACTCCCTTTTCTCTTTTTATTCAGCTGCAGCCTCAGGAGATTAGCCCGCCCCCCACGGCCAATCTGGATCGCTCCAACGACAAAGTGTATGAGAACGTCACGGGCCTAGTAAAAGCTGTGATTGAGATGTCAAGCAAGATTCAGCCAGCTCCTCCAGAGGAATATGTACCAATGGTGAAGGTAATGAAGACGCACTCTGGGGTTTATCTCACCCTACACTAGCTTTTAAATTCACCACCCAACCCTTTGCTTTCAGAATTATAAGTCATTTAGCTCAAATAGTAAACTTCCACTTCCCAAAAAACACAACTTGAACAGCTGATTTCAGTACATGAATACAAGCAGGATTTTTTGTGGCAACCATTCAGTTTGTTCAGAATCTTAATTTATTACCAAGATCCCAAATGCATGTTCTGATTATTTTTGTTTCAGGATGTTGGTCTGGCACTGAGGACGTTATTGGCCACAGTAGATGAGACTCTACCTCAACTCCCAGCCAGCACACACAGAGAGGTACAAACACAGCTGATAAATGTTACTGTTTTTATGTATTCTGTCCTGTCAGATTGATGTGACTCGCTTTATCTTTCACAGATAGAGATGGCACAGAAGCTGTTGAACTCTGACCTGGCAGAGCTGATCGGGAAGATGAAGTTAGCCCAACAATATGTGATGACCAGGTAGATAATGACCACATTGAAAGATGTGAAACTAAGATATTTGTCTCTTGCTACACCAGTCCCAGGCAGAAAATGAAATATGAGATGTTTATGAAGGGAAAATCAGGACATATGACAGACACTAATTTTTTTTGTTTTTGTTTGCTTGTAAATAAGAGCTATAGGCAAGGTTTAGTTTTGTAGGAGAAACTATAAATAACTAGAAAAGTTTCTGAAGAAATTTGAGAGGGATTGCCACTCTGTGTGGGACTCTGAAACCCTCAGCCAATCAGAAAGCTGCATTCATTCCACAGCTGACAGTTGCTGCAAATGTGATGACAAGGCAGACAGATTAGAAAACTATGGGAGTGTATTGGGGAAACATGATGATTTCAGAGCTTATACCACAGGGTTACAATAGGGATATGTTTTTCTAATGGATTTTGTTGCTATGGTAACCCAAAATTTAACATCACGCATGATGGTTCAGTTCCCCCGGTAGACCTAATCACTTTAATGTATGACATGTGCAGACATGCTCCATAGTGTCTGCTGTGAGCTGACCGGGTGCGTTGATGGCAAATGGCGTTGCCATGGCAATACGGTAAAAGATATCGTAAAGTTTCTTCAATGTGTTATAGACCAATGTCCACCGAACACATAAACGTTGGATTGACTGTAGGTAGAAGCATGTCTGCACAGTAAGAGATCAAAAAGTGATAAATTAAGTCAATGCTGTTGCCATGGTAACTCAAAAATTAATGATCACATGATGGGTCACTTCTAATGATCATGCCAATTGCTTTGATATATGACATGCGGTCACAAATCCTATTGTGGGCCCTATAAGCTCACCGGGTGGGTTTGATGGCGAATGGCGTTGCCATGGTAACAGATATGTAAAAAAGTCCTCATGTATGTTATAGACCAATGTCTACTGATAAGGAATAAGGTGGAACGATGTCTGTAGGTCAAAGTGTATTTGCACAATAATCTCTTAAAGAGCGTCCATTTTAAGTATAATACGGGCCTTTTAACATAGGATTTGAATAGAGGGTGTGGTTTTTGGTGAATCCTGTTGCCTTGGCAACCCAAAGGCTTCAGAACCATGATAGAGCATGATAGCCCTTGTGACCAGGTGAAAGTATGTTGTGGCAGTAAGCTCTGGAAAAAGATCACATTTTTGGCGTTTTTCAAAGCGTTGTCCAGTCATTTTCAATGAGAGCCGGGGTTTTTTCTGAATACCGTTGCCATGGCAACCTGAAACACCACGAAACCAAGAACAATCACATCAGGTTTCCAATCCTGTTTGTATGATATATGATATGCATCATAAAGTTTACAGTGTGGGCTGGGAGACGTTTCTGGGGCGCTTTTTGGCGTGCTGCGTCGCCATGGTAACTCGGATCTGAAATAAAAGTAATTCCACACTTTCCGTGAACAAACCAGTCGATTTGATATATGAACCACCTGGATCCATCACTCCGTCAGGGCCGCATTAACTTTGATGGAAGAATAATAAATAAATCTATAAATCTAGTCAGAGACCAGTTTAGAGGTGTAGAATAATAGGTTTGCCATTTGAATGGATTCCAATGCAATTGCATTGGGACTCCATTCATTATGGCAATCCCTAATAAATTAATGATTAGAAACTGATTTTTTTCTGCGTTTTCAGTCTCCAACAGGACTACAAGAAGCAGATGCTGACTGCAGCTCATGCCCTTGCTGTTGATGCCAAGAACCTCTTGGATGTCATTGACCAATCACGGCTTAAGATGATGGCCCACTCCCGCCCTCATTAACCCACCCACCCACTGAGATCTGAGGTGACCTTACAGGTGATGCAGCATCTCTCTGGTTTCTGTTGGAGAACTAAACGCTCCTGGATTCTCGACGTCAGTCCTGAGTTTTGGCAGAAGCTTTTGGGGAACAGCTGCTCTATTCTTATCACAACTTTAGGGAAAAATTCATCAATATATCTTCCATCCTGCTTTAGAATGGGATTAAATTAAATTATCAATAACCACTGTGACTTTTCTAAAACTAGAACAAATCAAAAACTTCCTGGGTCAGAACTGTTGCAGCTCCACTCTCTTTGAACTGGACCACAGAGATGAAAGGAGGAACAGGAGAAAGGATAAACCTCAGACAGCATCAGACACTCATTTCATATCATTTCATCAGAACCCTCATAACCTAATCGAACTGTGAATAATCTTAAACATATCTTTGTTTAATTGAACTGCCATGTCAGTGTGCTTGTCTCTCACGTTTCGATCTTTGGTCGTGAACTCTCAGCGGAAACATAAAACTGGCAGATTGGACAAGATGTTTTCTGTTTGGATTCGCTTTAGATGGATGTTTAATAACAACGTTCAATGAAGAAAGATGGATTTTTTCTGGAAAAGAAGATTTGGCATTTTCAGTATTGTGTCTTCTGTGTTAGCTCTGTCCTACCAGCTTTTAATTATAGACTCATGTTATACAGGAGACAGACGGAGGAGCAAGAGTCCACACTACTCTACTACATCAACTCGCTTGAACACCTTCTTCCTCATCTAGTTTTCTCTCTCTTCCTTCTCACAGGTTGTCTCTTCCGGCAGTCTTCCTTAGCTTTTTTCCTAGCAGGTTTTTTAAAGAATGTGAATAATCCAGACAGGACACTTTTCACTTCCTACTCTTTTTTTTAATCAATATTATTTTGGCTGGCTCCATGTTTGTGCATTGCTTTAGCAGTGACTCTTTTCTTTCCCTGTACTAAAATCTGCTTGTAACTCTGAACACAATCTGATATTCAGTCCCAGCAAAAATGAGATGAGCTTGAATTTTCAAATATTAATATAAAGGCAACATTTTCTCTTCTCCTTGCATGCATCTAATATGTTGCTGGTAAAAGACTGAGGATGCACTTTGAAGAGTCCAATCACTTAGCTGTTGCACACACATAAAAACTCTGTATTCTGGGGACAAAAACAAACTGCAAACCTGTAACTTTTGTTTCCTGTCACGTGCAACACTTTAAAAATCTTTCACCTAATAACCATCTCCAGGTAAAGAAACTTGTGTGTGAAATGTGGATCCTTGTGATTGAAACTTGTTCTGCAGACACAAAACACTGAATTGAAAAAAGTGCTTCAGTCATCAGGTGTGTGTGTTCATACTGAGCCCATCTGGAGAAAGATACACAGCTATGTGAAACATACTGGTGACTGGACCAGTGTAGTATGTAATACTGCTACAGAAAACAGCATATTTGCACAGCCCCCCCCCAAAAAAAATTACACATGATCACATTTTTACACATTTTTAAAGATCCCCACAGAAAAATCTATTTTATGTCAGCACTGTTGTGCAAACTTGCTTATGTTGTAAGCTATACTGGTGTGTATCACTGGTGAATGTACAGAACTAGTGAACACTGGTTTTTATCTTGTCTTCTTGGCTGAAACCGCCATCTTGTTAAATAGGAGGGGAAAGGAATTAAATAAAATAATGAAATGAAAGTGAGCCAGTTATTTCTGAGAGTTTATTTTTAAAAATTGATATTTTATACTAGAGTTATAAAGATTTAATTCCATGACAGTGTCAATTAAGTTCCCATTTTGATGAGAATTTAGGGAACTTACAGAAAAGAAGTGATCACAGTTGTTATTTGTGACTATAATAATGAATATTGAAGCATTTACTAGTTTACACCAGTTCTCTATGGAGTTACAAAGTATTTACATGTTGCATTATTTAATGGTACAGACAATTTAGAGCCAATATTGTAGATGTCCAGCAGGTTGAGCAGTAGTGCAGTAAGTTGTGTGACTACAACTAAACTAACTTTACTTAAAGGGCATAAAAAGATTTGTTTGTTTTATTAAAGAAAACATTGTTAGTGGTGGTGCTGTTCTTGGAGAAAAAATAAATAAAATAACAAAAGAGAGCGACTTTTAACTATATTGTACGTATTTCTGTATGAGCTAGCATATACCAATACCAGTTTATTTGTAAAGTGCTTTAAACATGGCATTACAACTAACCAAAGCGCTGTACAAAAAACATTAATACAGCTGTTACAGCTACATCAATACAACTACAATACAACAATTATCATTACAACACTACTAGCTATGATTAGAAATTAAAAACTCCTACAAGTCATTGCTTCAAAAGTGGAATGCCTTGTCAGTTTTATTTATCGATCACATTTCATACTTAAAGCAACCCAAACTTAAAGCAAACCAATACTTATGGAATTGTTTGTTATTTTTTTGCCACATGATAACTGCTCAGATTGTCAACTAGGTTATTTATCTTCATAAATGGTTTTACTGAGACAAATATTTATCACTGTGATTTAAGCTCTTCTTTTAATGAGGGAAATTCTGCCAGTTGTTACCAGTTGTGCAAGACAGAAAATTAAAGTGACCTCATTTCAACAGATGTAACAATTTCTTTTGACAGTATACATTGAGCATTTGGTCACAGAGCCCAGTAGGTGATATTCCAGTGTGTCTACATTTATAGGCACAACGTTGAGTTTCAACTTAGAACAATTTTACAATACCAGAATTAGTTGAATTAAGATAAAACAAAATGAAGTGTGAATACAAACAAAAATGGATGCTGCAATCCACAGCTAAGTGAGTGTTGTTGCCCAAACATCTGGCCTCGTTGCATTTATCTTTTTTTTTTGTTAATGGTCATGTCGGTGAGATTCCTGTATGTTTATCATACAAAAAGTGGATTGGGGTTCATGGCTGACTTGGTGTATACCAAAAAAAGTCCCCCTAATAAAAGGAAGGTTGAAACCTTGAACCTGCGCATCTCCTGAGTCTAGTTTTAGGTCTGTTAAAACATTTTAATGAATCATAAACTCATAGAAATTCCCCGAAGTCAGAGATGCTGAAACTTGTAAGACTTGCTTATTTAATTAGAGAGTGTGCATTTCTACTCCTCTTGAACATCATCTAACTCAGGGGTGTCAAACTCCAGGCCTCGAGGGCCACTATCCTGCATGTTTTAGATGTTTCCCTGTTTCAACACACCTGATTCAAATCCTCTGTATTTCAACAAGTCCTTCAGAAGCCTGTTAACGACTTGTTCATTTGAATCAGGTGTGTTGAAACAGGGAAACATCTAAAACATGCAGGATAGTGGCCCTCGAGGCCTGGAGTTTGACACCCCTGATCTAACTCCTGCATCATGGGAAACATGCAATTCTAATAGCTGATTAAAAGCAACTTGAATTACTTCTGCAGGCAATTTTTTAAAAAAATCAAGAAAGAGTCTTAACAGTGTGTGGACTGCATCGAAAAGGGAATGACTTTGTCACCAACATGAAAATCTAACATCAAGCATGATTTACGCCTGGGAATCTTAACCTGAAGTCCAACATTTAATTGGGAACTACATTTTTTTGTTGCTCTTTTGTTGATGATGATGCTGATGATACTAAACTATAGATGCTTTAGGCTTCATGTTGAATGATGCTTTTTTTAGTAGAAACACAATGTTCCTTAAGTGCAATCACAAAACTGAATCTAAAAGTTTATTTTATTATTTACCGGATGTATGACACTGTGTTTCGGATATTTTAAAGACAAGCAGTGAAGTGGTTTCTCCCACCATGAGGAATCTCATAAATGTTGTCTCTCTGTGTAAGATTAGTGTGAAGGAAAGTCCCCAGTTTTATTGTTATTGTATTTATAGATATTTATTTTTTATTTGGCAGCAGTCAGTCACAGATCCAGCCACCAGGCTGGCAGGTGCCATGTGAACACTGTTAGGTTTTTTCCTTATTCTATCAAAACCTTCCATTATTATAAATATAAGAAATACGATCACTCAAGAAGTTTGGTCCAAAACTCAGCCGAGGAGAGTACCAGCGATCGAGGCATGTCCGCGAGCCAGCCCTGATAACTCTGCTGGTCCCTCATCAGCTCAGTGTCTTTATTCACTTAGAAACAACAATAACAGATAACACGAATCATCACTACAAATCAGTTGATCCAGTCGTGGCTGGCGCCTCGCAGTTACCTTGGATTAAGAAAAACAAAGTGTTCTGAGGGAGAATGTGTAAGTCTGAGAACAGTAGCAGGTCAGATAACAAGGCCTATGTGACTGCTGCACACGGGTCATGCAGGAGATTTCTTCAAAGTTCGTGTCAGGCATGAACGTGTATAATTCTATGTTTTCCATTCTCTATCAATTCCCCCCTGAATTATACATGTGAGTGCGGTGTAACAAACAAGTGATTAAAAACAACTGTTCACAAAACATCTACGTGTTGCCCCTTGCTTTCACATTTTCGACAACAGTGTCAGTAAGTGCGACAGATAAAACATGAGCATTCACACAGTGTTGTTACCATCTTCTTTAGCGTCATCATCCTGTAAAGAAAGCAGTTGATAAGACACCAGGGCACCTGTTTGTAGCTTTAATTATCATAGACGTAATGCATGGCCGAACACAACTGAAAAATATGCAGAAGAGCATTAGTATGGCAATAAATGGCATAAAAACTTCAACAACATGTGCCACCAAAGTCTAATTGTGAGCCAGGCCCACAGGTTCCAAGGTTTGGGATGTAAGTCTTGTAGAACAGCCTTCTGAAGGTTCCTCAGTGAATCCATGTTGTCTTGGATGCGGGTGACATTTTCTCCAGGAATGTAGGTGCAACAGGTTGTGCCTGTCATTACGCAAACGCCACCTCATTCAGCTGTGAGGGTGTCCAGCACAAACCGGTGTTGCAGAATCACCTTCAGCGTCGATCTTCCTTTCTCTCACTTTTTGTCCATCTGTCCAGAGCTTGTGTTCAGGAGGAACATCACGCCCCCAGATGGGATCGTGTGGTGAGAACACGACGGATCTTCTTTCTCGGTGATAATGGGCTTCGTAGCCTTGTCTGGCCATGATGATAAGAGTGTGGTCACTTGACGTCAATCTACAAAAGCACGTTGAGTCCTTGGAAGACATGTTGCGTCTGTGGGTTATCCCCAATATGGACCTTCTGCGGGTGATTACCTTTATGTTTGGGTTTTTACTGGTCGCATTAACCAAGCTAGAGGCTGAATACATATTACTACTGCTCCTCCACCACAGGAGAGGAGAGCAGGATGACAGGATGACTGCACCAGCAGACCACTTCTGTTTACTTCCCGCTATGTTTTCTACTTGGGTCTGCGAAAGCAGAAAGACGTCACGCTGAAGTTGTACGCATGCGCAAAGGGCTCTTTTCACCCTTTCTTTCCTAATGGGTGTATACATGCACGTCTATCCGAATGAAGATCGGACAAAACCACCCCTCTCGATCGGAAGTAAATTTCTTTCGGATCAGGCTGCATCGGATCAAAACATTCTGATTGACATGTTTACATGACGTCTTTTTTATCCGATTGGGTGTTTATTCCGATTAAATGTGCCCATGTAAACGTAGCTAGTGTGTTGAAACCAAGTGACTGGCCACGAGATCAAAGGATTGCTGTTTGTGTGGCAGTTGTGGTCGCTGTTGTGGTCCTTGTCATTGTAATTGGGCTTGACGTCGCAGGGCGTCTGTAATATTTAAGTCTGTACAGCACTAAATTGTTTGAAGGATGGGAAACTCACAGTCAACTGCTGATTTGGCTGGTGATGTGAAATACATGTGTTTAAAGGACCCTGATTACGTGAAGTTCTTTTCGAAATGGCAGAAGAAATATGGTGTTCATGGGACGTTCTCTATTGAATAGTGGAAGAAGCTTGTTTTGCAGTTGGAAGTGAAAGTGTCTACTTGTAAACCTGGTGATAGAAAGGAAAAGGAAGCAGAGTTGCAAGCAGCCAGAGCCTGGCTGATGGAATCAGAACGTAGAAGGGATGTCAGACAGTTGAAGGCGCACCAAAGACTTGAAAAGTCTGAATCTATGTGGCTGGGTCAAGACTGCGAGGACGACCTGCGTCCTCCGCCTTACCGACCCCGACGCGGCGCTGACCGCAAACCTGACCGGGCGCCGACTGCGCCCCCAGACCCAGCCGTTACTAGATCACAGTCTAAGAAAGAGGGGGGGGGTAAAAAGGGCGACATTTACCCTGACCTCACGCAACTTAAAAAGACGTCCGCTAAAACAGATGACTCAGACTCAGATGACAAACAGGGGGAGGCCACTGCCTGTCCCCTCATAGAAGTCCCGACTGGTGACAGAGATGCCCCCACAATGTTTTTGTTCAGACCCTGGACTTTAAAGGAAACACGACAGGCTGTAGAGGGAGTGACACCTGCTCGTGAAGATGTAGATCAGTGGATTCTGGACATGACTGATATTATTCAGTCGTACAGACTGAACGGACGTGAGCTAGGTGAAGCTGTAATGACATCTCTGGGGAAAGACTGGCATAAAGTCAGAGGGGACTATGAGGAAAAAATCAGACCTGACCGCGACGGTCACACAGTTTATCAGTTTACCTCCCCAGGCAAGATGTCAACTGAACTTACTGACCTGTGGCTCGCACTGTCAGCCCGTATACAAACTCACTTTCAAAAACGTGCGAACTACAGTCATCTTGCCAGCATAAAGCAAAAACCAGATGAGGACATAGAAGATTTTAAATGCCGCTATGAAAAGGAGTTTAAAACCCACAGTGGCATCCCTCATGATGCAGCTAAAACCTCTGCTTATCAGCAGCAGCTGAAAAATGGACTTCTGGCTGGTTTTCTTCCTCAAATTGCTGACAAAATTAAAAACATTCTCATAACTTGGGAAACATGTGATGTTGATCAGCTTATGCAATATGCTCGTCACGCTGTGAAAGTGTTGGACAGGAAAAAGCCACCGCCGAGTGGACCTGCTAACATCTTCCTTGCTGCTGATGACGTGTTCTTTCAGGGTGGCCGCCCTCGCCCCCGTAACCGGGGTCGAGGGGGTCCCCCATGGGGGAGGGGTGCGCCTCGGTCTCAGCCCAGACGAGACCAGTGGTTTGACGGCTGCTGGACTTGTGGCAGCCCTGACCACATAGCACGGGATTGCCCCACCACTTCCGGTAGAGGAAGAGAGAGAGGTGGAAGAGCCGCAGGAGGTTCTGCAGCGCAGACACCTGCGCGCATCAGAGACGACCCTCAATATATGGGCCCTTCTGGCCCTGGGGATCGGCAGCGTGAATGACTACCCGTCCCTGCTGATCAGGCAGAAACTGTTGACATTTGTGGAGCCTGGGAACTCTTAAATGCTCTAACAGAAAAGCCTTATATTACCCTTGAAGTGAATGGCCAAAATGTTTAATTTCTTTGTGACTCAGGTGCTTGTAAAACTGTAGTTAATTCTAGAAACCTAGGATTACAGAAGTCCCATAATTACATATGGGTGAAATCAGCAGATGGTTTGACAAATAAAGAACCTATTTCTGAACCTGTATCTTTCATTGACCCCATAACACAGAAGCGTGTCACCGCACCTGTTGTTATGTCACCTTCATGTCCCTGTAACCTTCTGGGTAGAGATCTCATGACTAAATTAAAAATTGCTATTGTCCCTACATTGCATTAGGGGGGATGAGAGCGTGTCATGTTGAAGGTGATGGGATTTATCATTTACAGACACAAAACAATTCTGTTTTTTATGCGCTTGACCTCAAATTTATTGATAACTTTGACTCTCTCACCACCCTCTTTGAGGTAGCACGAGAAAAACTCTCTCACCCTGAGGACTGTATGCCCTTTAATTCACTTCATGTTACAATGAATGTCACAAATGAACCTGATGATAACTACTTTCATGACCTTTTGCAGCATGACCCCGCAGTTTTAGCGACCATCTTTTTGATCACTGATGGTTCCAGCAACACTGCAGCTGCTGTTCAGCTTTCTAGCTCAGTTCAAAGCCTTTACCTTTTGCCTGATGAACCACATGTCTCACTGTTCAAGTCATATCAGGCTGAGTGGAGATCACTGGGCCTTCTCACAAAAAATGCTATGTCTGCCACTGACTTTGGCCCTGAAGATGATACAGGCTGGAGTTTCAGTCCCCAACACCAGCTGTACAGAAAAAGTTTGTGTCTTGTGTTACACGCCACTCCGCACATTCACCCCCTCCACTGACTAGAGGGTGAAGATAACATTTTGCTCTCAGCATCTGATGAACATGATTTACAGCATTTGCCTCCCACACTCTGGTCCTCTGGACCCACAGATATGGGATGTGTTTCCTCTGTTACTCCAGTTCAAATAACACCTAAATCAGACTGGAGGCCCAGAGTTAAGCAGTATCCCCTTAAATCAGAAGCCCTATCTGGCATTGAGCCTGTCATTCAAGATCTTTTGCATGCTGGCATTATTCGTGAATGTCCTGAGTCTCCCTGTAACACTCCTATTTTTCCTGTGAGAAAAGCTGATGGGAAGACCTGGAGGATGATACAGGATCTTAGATCTGTGAATGAAGCAGTGCACACACGTGCACCAAATGTTCCTGACCCACACACTCTGCTTAATTCATTAAAGCCTGACAAAAAGTTCTTTACTGTGATTGATCTCAGTAATGCTTTTTTCTCTATTCTGGTTCATCCAGACTCACAGTTTTGGTTCGCATTCACTTTTAAAGGTCAGCGTTACACTTACACCAGATTGCCTCAAGGATTCGCTGACAGCCCCACTATTTTCACACAGGCAATCATGAATTGTTTGTCTGATTTTAATGTTTCTGGTCACAGTCAAATCCTTGTTTATGTTGATGACATTCTGATTGCATCAGAAACTGAAGAAGCATGTAGAGCTGACTCCTTAGCACTACTGAAACATTTAGCTGCTACAGGAAACAAAGTCAGCAAAAACAAGCTCCAATGGCTCAAAACAGAAGTACAGTACTTAGGTCACACCTTATCTGCAGATGGGAAGCAGATACAGTCTGGTAGAAAAGAGGACATTCTGCGAGCACCTAAACCAGTTACTAAGAAACAGATGTTGTCGTTTCTCGGACTCTGTAACTACTGTAGGTCGTGGATTCCTCACTACGCACAGAAAACTCAACCACTATTGAATATAGTGTATTCTAAACATCTTTCAATGTCAGACAAGCTCACATGGACGGAAGAAGCTGAACTGGCATTTGTTGACCTGAAACAGTCATTACATCAGGCCTCTGTTTTGATTTTGCCTGATTACTCGAAAGAGTTCATTCAAACTGTTGACTGCAGAGACGGATTTATGACCTCTGTTCTCCTGCAGTATCATGACACGAAGTTGAGGCCTATTGCCTTTTACTCTAAACGACTTGACCCTGTTGTTCAAGCACTTCCTGTGTGTGTTCAAGCTGTGTGTGCTGCAGCTCTGGCTGTGGAGAGTTCTGCTGATGTTGTTTTGTTTCACCCCATGCAGCTGTGGGTGCCTCACGCTGTTGATGTTCTTCTTTTGCAAAGCAAAACGAATCTCTTATCACCAGCCAGACATTTATCTTACACAGCCATTTTGATTTCTCAACCGCACATAACCATCAGACGATGCACAGTTTTGAACCCTGCGACCCTTCTCCCCACTCCTGCAGATGGGGAGCCTCATACAGTGGGGCAAAAAAGTATTTAGTCAGCCACCAATTGTGTAAGTTCTCCCACTTAAAAAGATCAGAGAGGCCTGTAATTTTCATCATAGGTATACCTCAATTATGAGAGACAAAATGAGGAAAAAAAATCCAGAAAATCACATTGTCTGATTTTTAAAGAATTTATTTGCAAATTATGGTGGAAAATAAGTATTTGGTCACCTACAAACAAGTAAGATTTCTGGCTTTCACAGACCTGTAACTTCTTTAAGAGGCTCCTCGGTCCTCCACTCGTTACCTGTATTAATGGCACCTGTGTGAACTCGTTATCAGTATAAAAGACACCTGTCCACAACCTCAAACAGTCACGCTCCAAACTCCACTATGGCCAAGACCAAAGAGCTGTCAAAGGACACCAGAAACAAAATTGTAGACCTTCACCAGGCTGGGAAGACTGAATCTGCAATAGGTAAGCAGCTTGGTGTGAAGAAATCAACTGTGGGAGCAATTATTAGAAAATGGAAGACATACAAGACCACTGATAATCTCCCTCGATCTGGGGCTCCACGCAAGATCTCACCCCGTGGAGTCAAAATGATCACAAGAACGGTGAGCAAAAATCCCAGAACCACACGGAGGGACCTAGTGAATGACCTGCAGAGAGCTGGGACCAAAGTAACAAAGGCTACCATCAGTAACACACTACGCCGCCAGGGACTCAAATCCTGCAGTGCCAGACGTGTCCCCCTGCTGAAGCCAGGACACGTCCAGGCCCGTCTGCGGTTTGCTAGAGAGCATTTGGATGATCCAGAAGAGGATTGGGAGAACATCATATGGTCAGATGAAACAAAAATTGAACTTTTTGGTAGAAACTCAACTTGTTGTGTTTGGAGGGGAAAGAATGCTGAGTTGGATCCAAAGAACACCATACCTACTGTAAAGCATGGGGGTGGAAACATCATGCTTTGGGGCTGTTTTTCTGCAAGGGGACCAGGACGACTGATCCGTGTAAAGGAAAGAATGAATGGGGCCATGTATCGTAAGATTTTGAGTGAAAACCTCCTTCCATCAGCAAGGGCATTGAAAATGAGACGTGGCTGGGTCTTTCAGCATGACAATGATCCCAAACACACCGCCCGGGCAACGAAGGAGTGGCTTCGTAAGAAGCATTTCAAGGTCCTGGAGTGGCCTAGCCAGTCTCCAGATCTCAACCCCATAGAAAATCTCTGGAGGGAGTTGAAAGTCCGTGTTGCCCAGCGTCAGCCCCAAAACATCACTGCTCTAGAGGAGATCTGCATGGAGGAATGGGCCAAAATACCAGCAACAGTGTGTGAAAACCTTGTGAAGACTTACAGAAAACGTTTGACCTCTGTCATTGCCAACAAAGGCTATATAACAAAGTATTGAGATTAACTTTTGTTATTGACCAAATACTTATTTTCCACCTTAATTTGCAAATAAATTCTTTAAAAATCAGACAATGTGATTTTCTGGATTTTTTTTCCTCATTTTGTCTCTCATAGTTGAGGTATACCTATGATGAAAATTACAGGCCTCTCTGATCTTTTTAAGTGGGAGAACTTACACAATTGGTGGCTGACTAAATACTTTTTTGCCCCACTGTAACTGTCTAGAACACACAGAGACTTTACAACTTCCACGACCTGACCTTAAAGACACGCCTTTGGATGTTGGGGTGACATGGTTTGTGGATGGATCCTGTTCCAAGGATCACACAGGTCATAACCTCTCAGGTTATGCTGTAGTTCAAACCCCTGACAAAGTAATTGAAGCTAAATCTCTACCATCACATTTTTCAGCTCAAGCTGCTGAATTGATTGCTCTCACTAGAGCTTGCACTCTAGCTCAAGGACAAAAACTCACAGTGTACACTGACAGTCAGTATGCATTCTCCACTTTGTTTTATTTTGCGAAACAGTGGGAAAGAAGAGGCATGATCACATCCACTGGCAAATCAGTGACGCATGCTGCACTGTTACAGAATTTACTGAATGCTGTTCTGCTACCTGAAATGCTGGCAGTATGTAAATGTCAAGCACACACCACAGGCACAGACTTTGTCTCATGTGGTAACAGGCTTGCTGACGTCATCGCCAAAGATGCAGCAGCAGGTACATTTGGAACATCTGACATTTATCTGTCTCTCTCTAACAGTGAACAGCTGTTGATTGACAAACAGATTCTTCTAGACATGCAAAAAGCTGCCTCTAAATCTGAGAAACAACTGTGGGAAACAAAAGGAGCACTCCTAGACTCAGATGGACTGTATAAAGTTGCCTCCAAACCAATACTTCCGAAATCCCTCTTTAAAGCGGCTGCTATTGTGACTCATGGGCCCTGCCATGTTTCAACAGGGGGGATGGTGGCGCTAATACAGCAACACTTTACGACTTATGGAATAAGCTCCTACTTAAAACACTTCTGTAAAGCTTGTACCATCTGTGTAAAACACAACCCACAAGGAAACATGAGACCTAGAAGAGGCCAGTTTCCTCAGCCACATTATCCATTTCAAATCATGCACATGGATTTCATTGAACTAACACAGAGCGGTCCCCATAAGTACTGTTTAGTCATGATTGATGCTTACTCTAAATGGGTTGAAATTGTTCCATCAAAGAAGAATGACGCAATAACAGTGGCAAAAGCTATATGTACAGTGGGGCAAAAAAGTATTTAGTCAGCCACCAATTGTGTAAGTTCTCCCACTTAAAAAGATCAGAGAGGCCTGTAATTTTCATCATAGGACACGTCCAGGCCCGTCTGCGGTTTGCTAGAGAGCATTTGGATGATCCAGAAGAGGATTGGGAGAACATCATATGGTCAGATGAAACCAAAATAGAACTTTTTGGTAGAAACTCAACTTGTCATGTTTGGAGTGGAAAGAATGCTGAGTTGGATCCAAAGAACACCATACCTACTGTAAAGCATGGGGGTGGAAACATCATGCTTTGGGGCTGTTTTTCTGCAAGGGGACCAGGACGACTGATCTATGTAAAGGAAGGAATGAATGGGGCCATGTATCGTAAGATTTTGAGTGAAAACCTCCTTCCATCAGCAAGGGCATTGAAAATGAGACGTGGCTGGGTCTTTCAGCATGACAATGATCCCAAACACACCGCCCGGGCAACGAAGGAGTGGCTTCGTAAGAAGCATTTCAAGGTCCTGGAGTGGCCTAGCCAGTCTCCAGATCTCAACCCCATAGAAAATCTCTGGAGGGAGTTGAAAGTCCGTGTTGCCCAGCGTCAGCCCCAAAACATCACTGCTCTAGAGGAGATCTGCATGGAGGAATGGGCCAAAATACCAGCAACAGTGTGTGAAAACCTTGTGAAGACTTACAGAAAACGTTTGACCTCTGTCATTGCCAACAAAGGCTATATAACAAAGTATTGAGATTAACTTTTGTTATTGACCAAATACTTATTTTCCACCATAATTTGCAAATAAATTCTTTAAAAATCAGACAATGTGATTTTCTGGATTTTTTTTCCTCATTTTGTCTCTCATAGTTGAGGTATACCAATGATGAAAATTACAGGCCTCTCTGATCTTTTTAAGTGGGAGAACTTACACAATTGGTGGCTGACTAAATACTTTTTTGCCCCACTGTAT
>SSNP01000102.1:1916993-1950740 GCA_006937955.1 Pachypanchax playfairii
TGACCAAATACTTATTTTCCACCATAATTTGCAAATAAATTCTTTAAAAATCAGACAATGTGATTTTCTGGATTTTTTTTCCTCATTTTGTCTCTCATAGTTGAGGTATACCAATGATGAAAATTACAGGCCTCTCTGATCTTTTTAAGTGGGAGAACTTACACAATTGGTGGCTGACTAAATACTTTTTTGCCCCACTGTAAAAACATTATAGCTGTTCATGGGATCCCACAGACCATTTGGTCCGATAATGGACCGCACTTTGTGAACCAGATCATACAGCACATGGCAGACCATTTAGGCATGAACCTAAAAAATCACTGTGCCTACCACCCTCAGAGCGCAGGACTGGTGGAACGTAACAATGGCACAATAAAGAGCAGGCTTAGGAAATGTATGGATGAAACAAAAAGGTCATGGCCTGAATGCTTGGATTTGGTGAAGCTGTATATGAGAATCACACCTACCGAAAAAGGACTAACACCTTTTGAGATCATTTATGGCAGACCGTACAGACTCCCACTCTTTTCACCTGACTTAGAAAAAGCTCAGGAAGAAATTACACTGGCAGACTACATGACAAGAGTGTTGAGGCAGAAAGAGGTTGTTGAAACAAATGATCTGCCCTCTTTTCCTTCTGTTTTACAGGAAGACCAGAAGGTGAAACCAGGAGACTGGGTCTTTATCAAGGTCATCAAAAGAAAAGACTGGACCAGCCCTAAGTGGGAAGGACCCTATCAAGTGCTCCTCACCACGCCGACAGCTGTGAAGATCGCGGAAAGACCCAGCTGGATACATTTCAGTCACTGTAAGCTGCAGAGAGTGCTGGACCCCTAATTTGGGCAGTGGTGAAGACCTGCTACAAAGGGGAGTGGCCTTTTAGTGGTCACTCATCTCAACCCAGGTGAAGAAACCAACAACACCCTGTTCATTTAGCTTCTAGGGGCTCTGGTGGCTCTGTAGCCTAGCAACAATGGGATCTCCACATGCCAGGTGGATTCTCAGGTGGATTTTTGTGGATTGACGTCAAGTGACCATACTCTTATCATCAGTGCCAGACAAGTGTACGAAGCCCATTATCTCAGAGAAAGAAGATCCGTCGTGTTCTCAACACACGATCCCATCTGGGGGCGTGATGTTCCTCCTGAACACAAGCTCTGGACAGATGGACAAAAAGTGAGAGAAAGGAAGATCGACGTTGAAGGCCATGATTCTGCAACACCGGTTTGTGCTGGACACCCTCACAGCTGAATGAGGTGGCGTTTGCGTAATGGTAGGCACAACCTGTTGCACTTACATTCCTGGAGAAAATGACACCCACATACAAGACAACATGGAGTCACTGAGGAACCTTCAGCGAACGGTTCTGGAAGACTCACATCCCAGACCTTTGAACCTATGGGCCTGGTTCACATTTGGACCTTGGTGGCAGATGTTGTTGAAGTTTTGTATGCCATTCATTTCAGCAGTGATACTGTTCTGTGTATTATTCAGCTGTGTTCTACCATGCATCAAAGCTATGATGATTAAAGCTACCACAAATGCCCTGGTATCATATCAAATGCTTTCTTTACAGGATTATGACATTAAAGGAGATGACAACTACCCTGAGTGAATGATTATGTTTTGTCTGTCACAATTAATGACACTGTTGTTGAAAATGTGAAAACAAGAAGCAACACGTAGATACTTTGTGACCACACACTTTTTATTATTATTCTCTTTAACTTTTCATACACGTATTATCATTTTTAAGAAATTTTATAATCACACTGCAATCAAACATATATATTACGTTTTATAAATTTTTATAAATTTTATCAATCTTTGTGTTCACACTGCACTCCCGTGTATAATTCAGGGGGGAATTGATAGGGTAGAGAAAGGACATCAATTATACACGTTCATGCTTTAAAGATGTCTTCTGTGTGACTTATGTGTGCAGGTGCTCATGCAGGCCCTGCTATCTGATTATTTGAGTTATATGCTCTTTCACCCTGTGTAAACACCCTGTTTTCCCTAATCCAAGGTAATGGTTAGGAGACAGCTACGGCCGGCTCCACTGATTTGGGAGTGACGATTTACTGTTGTCTGTTATCTGTCATTTGTTATTGCTGTGTCTAAAGAGAATAAAAAGACTGAGCTGGAGAGAGTTGTCAGAGGTGGTGCCAGAAGGAAGCTGACACACTCTCCCCAGCTGGGTTATTGAACCAACCTTCTTGAGTGATCGCATTTCTTATATTTTCTATAATAAAAGGTTTTAACAGAATAAGGAAAAAACCTAACAACTCTCAATAACGGTCCTGCAGTCCCAAACACAACTTGCTTCACTTTAAAACACAACTCATACACCAAACAGCCTAAACAACGAAACCAGCACTTCTTACCCTTTGTTGAGTGATGTATTCTCCCCATCTAGATCGCGTCAAGTCCACGTTGGCGGTTGAGGGCGACCTATCCAGCTGGCCCAGCGAGCAATTCAGCCCCCGGGACTTTTCACCAGGGTCCTATGACTCTCCTGGCCGCGCGCGGTCTTCAGCTGTCGTCCTCTTCCGTCAGCGATGGAGTATGTTGCGAAACGGGTTCACGGCACCAAGAAAATGTTAGGTTTTTTCCTTATTCTATCAAAACCTTCCATTATTATAAATATAAGAAATACGATCACTCAAGAAGTTTGGTCCAAAACTCAGCCGAGGAGAGTACCAGCGCTCGAGGCATGTCCGCGAGCCAGCCCTGATAACTCTGCTGGTCCCTCATCAGCTCAGTGTCTTTATTCACTTAGAAACAGCAATAACAGATAACATGAATCATCACTACAAATCAGTTGATCCAGTCGTGGCTGGTGCCTCGCAGTTACCTTGGATTAAGAAAAACAAAGTGTTCTGAGGGAGAATGTGTAAGTCTGAGAACAGTAGCAGGTCAGATAACAGGGCCTGTGTGACTGCTGCACACAGGTCATGCAGGAGATTTCTTCAAAGTTGGTGTCAGGCATGAACGTGTATAATTCTATGTTTTCCATTCTCTATCAAACACCTTCGGTGAATGACCCTAACTCTTCCATCTTGCAAGTGACAAAGGAAATTTGTGCAGGATGTTTGCCTGTGATTGTTTAACTTTTTGGTTTAATTATATTTTAATTCTGTTTTTACCTTTCTGTTTTCCTGCAACTAACATTTAAACTGGCAACGTTTTTTATTCCTGTTAAAAAAGGTTGAAAGAGAAAAACTTAAAAAATTAACACTGAACTCTGGTAAAGATAATTCCAAATCACAACATTAAAGTGTATTTTAGTGAGATGTTTGTATTAATCAGATACATTTCTCTCATGTTTGTTTTTGTCTGTTGGAAACTCAGAATTGTTCGAAGTCCTTTGCGTTAATATTTATGCCCTGAAGCTGAAGGGGAAGGAAGGAGAGAAAAATTGCATAGGAGGTAGGTCCAAGATGGTGGGTCGGTTGGTGACAGGTCAGGCTCAGAAGCGGCACTGGTGTACAGTTGGGAGAAGGTGAGGACCTGCAGTAGGTGGCGAATTTCATGCAGCAGATCCACCACAGACCCGAGCGTGGAGATGGCCCCGCTCAGGTCTTGGGAGCGGTTTGCTGCATCGAGGAGGTCCACCAGCCTCTCAGCCACTACACCCAGCCCAAGCAGATCCCCCTCTGACCGGGCAGCTTCCTCCAAACCATAAAACAAACTATTTGAAACCAACTGGCTCTCTTCAACCAAACTCAAACAATATAAAAAAATCTCCTGCTGGGTCCATGTTTGATCCAGTGCTTCTGTCACGTTTTGTATTTGTAAGTGTTGGACCCAAATGCAGGAGACTAGAGCCAGGGCATAAACTAAAACACACTTTATTAAATAATGAAAATAAACAGGCTGATGAGGCAGCAAAATAAAGGGAAGCAAAATTACAGATATCGAGGTGGGAGCTGGGAGGAGAGGTGAGGTACAATTCAATATTAAAACAAGGAAGGGAGGTGAAGAAAACACAAAGGTATGACGACGAAGGTAAAGATGAGCACCGGACAAAGAGTCAAACTAAACATACAGCTTTATACTGAACGAACACAAAAGGTGCTTACTGACGAGACACGACACAGATGGAGAGTAGCACACAGTAGCGGAAGACAAAAGGGTAACAGGAAGCACAGACGGTGTCAAAACAAAAGCAGAACAGGAAGGACGATTACAAAATAAGAGTCAGACAGGAAGACAAGGAAATGAGACGTGACAAGAGGACCAGAGAAACAGAGGGAACACTAAACCCCAAAACAAACCCTTAACTAAGCACAGGGCAGGAAAAAACAGAACCACTGATGGAATAAGGGAAAAAAGAACACTAAAGGAAACCAAAACCCCAGAGTCACAACAGTAAGTGGTATAAAGAAAAGTTCATTTAGAGCCCTGGATATAACCAATAATAATAATAATACCAACCATTTTGTTTAATCCAACAGAATTACACAATTTGTAAGGTGCAGTTGTTGTAACCAGGGAGATCCTGCCCCTACACCATAGTGCATAAAGAAAGTAACTGAGCTGGATGGATTGTGGGAGTAGTTTGTTAGAGAATGGTAAATGGCATGTACTTGTACAGCGCTTTACTCAAGTCTTACGACTCCCAAAACACCTCACACCACAGGCTGTCATTCACCCATTCACACTCACACGAGAAGCAAAGATGAGTGATTTCTTTAAACGAAAGAGGAAAAGAAGGAGGCATCTTTGATAAGAAGCCTGCCATCCATTGACATGTTTTGTTTTTCTAAAATGTATGGAGGAAAATCTGATGTAGTGCATATCAACCAACAGGTTCTGATGAATTAAATTGCCGAAGATCTTTGTGTCTCAATAACTTTGTGAAATCTGCTTTGGAGACTCCTTCTTTTTCTCTCCCATCCCAGGAGGAGCATGAAGCCATAGGAATTTAACATCTGTCTGGATTTTGTCAAAATTGACAGCTTCACGGCTGGAGGCCCGGTCTCGACCATATTCCCACTATGAGAGCTGCTCTTAAATGCACATTCTGGCTGTTGATAAAGATCTTGTGTGAAATCCCCAAGACAACTCATTATAATTTAAGGATAAGTGTTTTTTTTTTTTTTTTTAAGGGATTCCAAAGTAACATTTGTTGATATCTGGAAGAGACAGTCTGGTGTACTGTCAACCATTAAAGTCAATTCTGGCCCCTCCAAACAAGAGATTTAGCTCTGGGAAAGATGCTTCTACGTTATCTGATCACAAATACCTTCCTGTCTCACCTAAAACAGATGCCACTTCAAAGAGAACTTAATTGCACATGTTAATTAAGCTTTAAAAACTCAGTGAAAATTCAGTGAACCCTGGATTAAAGAAATGCCCAGTTAATCAGCCTAACAATACCCTTATCAGGAGATGAAGATATTTGCACCTAAAGACACTGTTACTGTTTAAATACTAATGATCAATGTAATCAACGATTTCTTTGTAGGAACTGTGTAAAACCATTTCATCTGAAGTAATGTTCCACCAACTTTTGGTGACATATTGTGTTATTGGATGAAATGTTATGTGTCTAAAAACTATATTCAGTATAATTTTGATAGTAATCAAGTAAGTTTTCAAATATCTAATCAATGCGCTTTGTGTAATCATGTTACAGGTCTTATTATGTTATGCTTCATTAACAAGTGAATCTTTTCTTTGTTACTCAGGAATAACTACTGACATACATGAAAAGGTAACATTCCAAGTTATTAGAATATGAAAATGCTTTCTGTTAAACGATAAAAGATTATAGTTGTTCACAAAGAGTGGATGAGTAAACGTTCTTTATAATATAATAATAATAATAATAATAATAATAATAATAAACTTTATTTATATAGCACCTTTCACAGATAAAAATCACAAAGTGCTTCACAATTAATTCAAAGTTATAAGTTATTCTCCAACCTCGAGACCAAAATTAATGTCTTAAAAGTTGAATTTCCAAGGAGAATTCGCATGACGTCATTGAAACAACCCCCCAGAGGCAGGCTTTAGGGCCGTATAAACTCTGGAACTCGGGATTTCCTGCTCTCTCTCTCTCCCTGATGTCTTTCTCCCCGATGTCTCTTTATTTCTGACCTAAGTTTTTTTTTTTTATTCTTCACTTATTTTATTATTTTCCCTCGTTTTTCTAGTTTAAATCTTTTAAATTTTTATTATATCAATTTGTTTGCAAAACTCTTCATTTTGTTTGAAACTTAAGTGTTTGTTTTTGTAACGCGCCTCATCCCAGCCATGATCCGTACATAGAACTGGACAGCCTCTCCTCGTCTGGCCAAAGCTTGGACACTCCAGGAGAGTGTTGTTCTGGTTTGTTTATTGTTTGTTTGTTATTGGTCTGTCTTATTTGTTGTTTAATAAATATTCACTATAATTTTAATTGGCCGGTTCAGTGAGTTTTTGCGTGTGATTTGAGTCCCTGACAGAAGTAGGACAAACAACCTCAGAATATGAGACTGAAATAATTTAATCAATTATAATATTCTAATATTTAATTCCTTCTTAAGAAGGTGATGCCCCTGATAATAAAAAATAAAGAGGTCAACATTCATATTTCTCCTACACAAAACAAAGGACAAAGTAGTCGCAGTAGATGATGACGAGACTACTGAGGAGGAGGCTGCCGTTGGCTGCTCAGCACCTGAAGCTAGCTGTAGCAGCAACACTGGTTTAAGTGTTTCATACAGACTGAGCAGTATAAGTCGCCTCAAAAACTACTGCAGGTCCTTTTAAAAAATAGTCTACAGTCCATCTTACCTAATGTGTTTGTGGTCCTGTGTATTTTTCTGACACTACTAGTTACAAATTGTGAAGGGAAAAGATAATTTTCACAAATGGCAGAAATAAAAAATGAACTCCAAACAGCATAAACTAAACAGCAGCTCATTGCATCGTCACTGATGTCCACTGAATCTCAGTTTATCAGGAATTTGGACTTTGATGATATTGCAACTGGATTTACTAACAGGAAGGCCAAGAGGCAGTCTGTCTGAAGGCATGAGAAGAGAGGAGGACACCTCCAGGGAGTAAGAGGTCAAACAGGAGAAGATTACATGATGTGCAAGACAGGAGCCATGAGAGACAGAAAAAGGAGATAGGAGGCATGAGAGGTTGAACGGTAGGAGAGAAGATCTACACAAAACACAGCCTCAGTTTCTGAAGTATATTATTAATGCTAATATTTTTAATATTATTACTGGCAGAAGAGGAGACACAGACAAAAAAGGAGTGAGACAGGAGTACTGAGGAAGATAGAGACAGAAAAGGAGAAAAAGAGGAGGAAAGAGACAGAGGAGTGTCGCAGGACAGAAGAATAACCAGGTATGAGTGTGTGTTTGGGAAACATTCCTGGTCTGGAGTTAAAAGTTTACTCACGTAAGTAAGGAACTTAGTTATTGACAATGTTGTGAAATGCCCAATAAGTGCTATTTTGGGGGGTGAGGTGGGGAGAGGGGTGCTGTTAAAACCTTTTCATGTCAGATGCATAAAACGTTGCTAGAATGTACTTATCCAGTTGCACTGAATTCACTGGAATTGATTACATGGTGCTGATGATAGAACTGTTAAAAAGTGACCCAGATTAAAGTCACTGTATGTGACAGAGTTCATGCAGATGTAAAACAATACTTCACTGATTCTGCAAGTAAAGCAGCCGTTCAGTGATCATAAAGCAGTACAAAGCAAAATAGCTGTTCTCAGGTCAGTCGGTCTCTCCTCTTGTGTCTCTGCTTCCTCTATTTGAGAGTGAACATCTCTGGTCTTTGTTCATTTGCTTCCGCCTCACTGAATCTTCATCTTCCTGATAACAGACTCGCGTTTTTTAAGAATGGGGGTGTAATTTCTGCAGGCATGATATGACAGCAGGAAATTCTGATTACTATGACAGCTTGATCCAGAATGAAAAGAAAATCAGTTATTCTGTGTGTGTGTGTGTGTGTGTGTGTGTGTGTGTGTGTGTGTGTGTGTGTGTGTGTGTGTGTGTGTGTGTGTGTGTGTGTGTGTGTGTGTGTGTGTGTGTATAAGCTGATGTACCTTCGCTGGTAGAGAAAAAGGAAGAAGAAGAGCTCGTCCCTGTAGCAAGAGAGTTGATGAGAGGACAAGGGTACAGGAGAGCCAAAAAAGGAGGAGCAGAAGCACAGATCTGAAATCAGTGTGTTCACTCCCTGATGAGAGAGGATGATAAAACATGTTAAGCATGATGAAAGTTAAACAATAACCTGTTTCCATCAATATGAATACTCACTCTGTACATCAACACTGACCCTTCCAGGTGACTCACAGACTGCAACTGATCCACAACAAGACATGAAAACAACTTTAACTTACATTACCTTGATTATTTAGTCATACAGTGGGGCAAAAAAGTATTTAGTCAGCCACCAATTGTGTAAGTTCTCCCACTTAAAAAGATCAGAGAGGCCTGTAATTTTCATCATAGGTATACCTCAACTATGAGAGACAAAATGAGGAAAAAAAATCCAGAAAATCACATTGTCTGATTTTTAAAGAATTTATTTGCAAATTATGGTGGAAAATAAGTATTTGGTCAATAACAAAAGTTAATCTCAATACTTTGTTATATAGCCTTTGTTGGCAATGACAGAGGTCAAACGTTTTCTGTAAGTCTTCACAAGGTTTTCACACACTGTTGCTGGTATTTTGGCCCATTCCTCCATGCAGATCTCCTCTAGAGCAGTGATGTTTTGGGGCTGACGCTGGGCAACACGGACTTTCAACTCCCTCCAGAGATTTTCTATGGGGTTGAGATCTGGAGACTGGCTAGGCCACTCCAGGACTTTGAAATGCTTCTTACGAAGCCACTCCTTCGTTGCCCGGGCGGTGTGTTTGGGATCATTGTCATGCTGAAAGACCCAGCCACGTCTCATTTTCAATGCCCTTGCTGATGGAAGGAGGTTTTCACTCAAAATCTTACGATACATGGCCCCATTCATTCTTTCCTTTACACGGATCAGTCGTCCTGGTCCCCTTGCAGAAAAACAGCCCCAAAGCATGATGTTTCCACCCCCATGCTTTACAGTAGGTATGGTGTTCTTTGGATCCAACTCAGCATTCTTTCCCCTCCAAACACGACAAGTTGAGTTTCTACCAAAAAGTTCTATTTTGGTTTCATCTGACCATATGATGTTCTCCCAATCCTCTTCTGGATCATCCAAATGCTCTCTAGCAAACCGCAGACGGGCCTGGACGTGTCCTGGCTTCAGCAGGGGGACACGTCTGGCACTGCAGGATTTGAGTCCCTGGCGGCGTAGTGTGTTACTGATGGTAGCCTTTGTTACTTTGGTCCCAGCTCTCTGCAGGTCATTCACTAGGTCCCTCCGTGTGGTTCTGGGATTTTTGCTCACCGTTCTTGTGATCATTTTGACCCCACGGGGTGAGATCTTGCGTGGAGCCCCAGATCGAGGGAGATTATCAGTGGTCTTGTATGTCTTCCATTTTCTAATAATTGCTCCCACAGTTGATTTCTTCACACCAAGCTGCTTACCTATTGCAGATTCAGTCTTCCCAGCCTGGTGAAGGTCTACAATTTTGTTTCTGGTGTCCTTTGACAGCTCTTTGGTCTTGGCCATAGTGGAGTTTGGAGCGTGACTGTTTGAGGTTGTGGACAGGTGTCTTTTATACTGATAACGAGTTCACACAGGTGCCATTAATACAGGTAACGAGTGGAGGACCGAGGAGCCTCTTAAAGAAGTTACAGGTCTGTGAAAGCCAGAAATCTTACTTGTTTGTAGGTGACCAAATACTTATTTTCCACCATAATTTGCAAATAAATTCTTTAAAAATCAGACAATGTGATTTTCTGGATTTTTTTTCCTCATTTTGTCTCTCATAGTTGAGGTATACCTATGATGAAAATTACAGGCCTCTCTGATCTTTTTAAGTGGGAGAACTTACACAATTGGTGGCTGACTAAATACTTTTTTGCCCCACTGTATGTAATCTTCAGATTAGTGTGTGTTGCCTCTTATTTAACATACTTTATTGTTGATGAAGAGCTGAGGAGCCATAGAAAGAAAACCAAAAGCATACACTCCTATAGAGAAGAGGAGCAAAATGTCAGCAATACATTGATCTGTTTTTTTGTAAACGTTTATGACAATCTAACCTGAGTTTAGTGAAACTCTCCTAATTATCAGCTAAAGAAAGAAAAAAACTCACCAGTAACCAGACTGTTGAGCAACCAGGAGTAATAGCTGTCAAAAAAATACAAGTTAATGATAAAGGAGCTCTTTCAGCCATTTAAGTGTGTTTTTGTATAAAAGTATGAATAATTAATACATTATGTGCTGCAGATAGCTTTCTAAATTTACTTCCAACAGGAATATTGAGCTCAAGTAAAAGTAATTATGACTGTTTGGAGGAGGAGACCAAGGCCCGGTGTGATCCTCATGTGATTGGTCATTTTATATCAGTCACCCCCCACCGAAAGAACCAGCAGCAGCTTCTTGCTGGTGAACAGATACCATGCACACACGGTGAGGTCAGTGATGTATGATTGTGTGAATGTGTTGCAAGAATGTAAACACCATCGCTGAGCAACGCTCTCAGATGTTTTTGTCAGGAAGTCTCTGACCTTGGGAAAGTCTGTCTGCCAGCTCCACCATTTGGAGTGAGAGAGGGAAGGTGAGGGGGACTGAGTGTCCCATCTGCATTCTCCTCAGGGGAGTTTGAAGTGTTGACCTTAGGCCCAGCCAAAACAAGATAAAACCAAGATTAGATCAGACTGCTGAATTCAGCAGTCTTTTCAGTCCATATGGCACACTTTTATGAGAATCCGAAATAGCCGAAATGGACCAAATCACATGAAAAACAGCCAATCCATCACTCCTCCCCACTGAACCGAACCTGCAGCCTCTCTAATATGACACCCATCCTTCCAGTGAGATCCTAACCACATCAGTATGTGATCCAGAACCCCCGAGCTTGTTAGTCCAAGTGCGGCCAGAAAAGGTTACATACTTTCCATTTTTTCGAATTTGACGATACATTAGGTACAGTATAGGTATAGTAAATATATCTGTCCTCCACCGACAGAGCGTGCGTTGAGTCCAGGCATGGTGGCTTCCCCTTCACGGGCATCAATTGTAGTAATAACGTTTTCCAATCTGTAAGCGACCACAATACCAGATCCACGATTTCATATTTGAGGAATTTGCGGGTGGGAGACTCAGAGATACACAAAAAAACAGGAAAAGGGGGGGAATAGCAGAAGCAGAACAGAATGCATATGCCTCACTGAGAGAGCAGCAAAAAAAAAAATGTGGATAGAGATGTGGCTAAAAGAGCAGATCCTGGACTCCGGTGTGTCTGTGGCTTTCAAACAATACGGGCAGACAGAGATTTGAAGAGGAGCAGCACAAGAAAAGGAGGTGGGATTCCTATCCTTTTTAACAAAAGATGGTGCCATCCCTGACATGCCGTTTTGAAATATCCTCTCTGCGACCCAGATATTGAAATCTTGGCTGTTGGTTTTTGACCATATTATCTACAAGGGAGTTCATCAGTGTTAGCAGCAGCTTACATTCCACCATCACCTAATGCTGACTCTGCATTGGCTCAATTTTTGCTAAGCTACAAACACAGCACCCAAATGCATTTGTAACAATATCTGGACTTTAATCATGTCTCTTTCTTCTAAACTGCCAACATTTCAACAGTTTGCCAACTGCTCCACTGGAGAACAAAAATGCTGGACTTGTTCTCGGCATAATTCTTAAGCCTTGTAGAGATCAGTTATGCAAGATTCTGCAGCATGTCTTTAACCTTAGCCTCCCCCAGGAGAAGGTGGCAGTGCTATGGAAAATTTCCTGCCTTGGTCCAGTACCAATGATATCTCATCCATTGGTCCTTAATGACTACAGGCCTGTTCCCCTAACATCCCATATTATGAAAGTCTTGGAGAGACCCATGTCGGTCTACCTAACTAGGAAACAAGCACCTTTCGAGACCTAATGTAGTTTACTTATCAGACTAGACCTTCTGAGAAAGCTCAGGTCCTTCAGTGTTTGCAGCAAAATGTTAAAGAGCTTTTATAAGTCTGTTGTGGAGAGTGTGAGCACATCTGCAGTCACCTGTTGGGGGAGGAGCATCAGAGCAAGTGACGTAGAAAGACTGAACAAAATTATAAATACGGTTGGTTCTGTTCTGGGGACTAATGTGGAGTCTCTTAAGTTGATTGCTCAAAGAAGGATCGTTTGAAAAATTAAATACATAATAGAAAATCCTCATCATCCTCTTCACAACACTGTAACTCAACAACAGAGTGTTTTCTGTCAGAGGCTTCTTCAGATCCGCTGCAGCACAGACCGCTGCAGGAGATCCTTCATGCCCCAGCTAGAACCTTCTACAACACTTTTTGGGATTAATAAAGTATTTTTCGAATCCATCTATCTGTCCGTCTGTCTGTCTGTCTGTCTATCACAGTCAGCACACTAATAAGGTGGAGTGGCCTCCAGCCTTGCTGATCACCTGAGCAGGGATAAAGATGGGAACCTGCTCGTTGCTCAGTCATCGCTTTAGCGTTTCCAGACATAGAGCTCCCGATTGTTCCAGATCCACGACCGAATCAAACTCTCTCGTCCACTTCGTTGCCTGGCTGGGACCCTATCCCTCGTCCCACTCCCATTCCCGTTCCTGTACCTGATCAACGCACCAACGAGCTGCAACGTCATCCTCGCTGGTACCAGGTTTTCTGCCTCAGCGTGTGAGCTGAATTCAAATAAAGACTGTTGCACACAAAACTCTGCCTGCCATGTGTCAGGATGACTGAGTCACGTCTCTGCTCAATAGAGTAAGAATTCGCCCATCTTGGAGCAGCGGTGGAGCAGCTGCAGACGGAGAACCGCATCCTCAATGCGGAAGTGGAGCGCCTGACGTCAAAGAGGGGCACCGTCGCAGCAGAACTGGATCGTCTACGGGCGGAAGTGAAGCATCACACCGACGTTTGCAACTGTCTGGCCAACAAAGTGGATCCACTCAGTGAGGCTTACATACAAATGGCCAACTCACTCACCATCCTCCAGCGCTCCACTCCTCAGTCAGCTCCTGAGCCCAAAAAAACTCTGCCAGAGAAATGGAATGGAGCTGATGGTAAACCAGATGGACTTTTGGCTACCCTGGACATGATTTTTGCCTGCTCATCCCAACTTATCCCAATGAAGTCGCCATCCTGACATCACTCCTGAGTGGTCAGGCCTGGGAGTGGGCCGCTGTCCTATATCAAAGGCAGGCTCCTGCCTGTCTGAACTACAAATCCTTCATAGAGGAGCTAAGAAAGACTTTTGATCCCCCAAGCAGCTTCATAGAAGCGGAGACTCCAGACATCCAGTTCATCGGTACGCTGCCGAGTTCCGCACCCTGGCGGCCAAACTCACATGGGAGGATGAGACCCTACGCTCCATCTACCTGGAGGGGCTGTCTGGTTACATTAAGGATGAGCTGGTGGGTCGAGAGTCTCTCAAGACCCTAGACAAACTGGTGGAGTTGACCCTTGATATCAACCGATGGATCCTCTCCTGGGCCACGTGTCCCAGCTCCCTCCCGCCTACTGACTCAGCCAGTACCCAGCTTTACGGCCAAGTCTTCTACTACCCCAGTGTCCCCTCCGGGAAACGACCATAACAGGTGAGCATTGGAGGAGTGATTAAAAGTGAAACAGACAGGAAGGTTTAAAAAACACATTATCAGCTTACTTCTTTTGCTGTAAGTAGCCCAGTGAGAAAGCAGCTCCACTGATGCACAGAGGATACACCAGATAAGACAGGTATCTAGATGCCTTTAGAGGAAATTACAAAACAATAAATCAAAGAGCTTGAGCATGATGTCAGAACTCAGAAATAAAATTAAACATAAACAGATACCTGTGCATCATATTTCACTGTCTTTTTCTCTTCTTCATCCAACTTATTTATCTGTGCAGTTAAAAAGGAAGAGGTTTACAGCTTAATTAACCTGAAAACATTTAAATATGAGCAAATAAAATAATCCGACACTTTCAAACCACTGAGTTAATGCTTCATACTCACATGAAACTTAATTAGCTGGACTTTGAACACATTAAACACCTTCCATACCTGTTGGCATAAAAAATTACTCAATTCAAACAGTCTTTTTGACTTTTACATGATAGAGGAAAGCAGTTACAACACATACATCAACACAGGCTGCTAGTCCAACAGGGAGAAGAACAAGCAGACTGGTCTCTTTCAGTAGATGGAGGAAAATCAGCAAAGTCCCAAAACAACGCCACAGAACTGGAAACAAGGCCGAGGAAAGGACATCTTCTCAGAGCTAAGTCTGATTAACCATTTAACACAACATTTGTTATATTTTATACACATATTCACATGTTTTCATCAAAAACTTGATGAAATAAAATCCATATATTTGTCTTCAAAGTACTACAGCTGACGAGTGCCAATATTATCATTGTCATTAGGTTTTAAAAAGTTTAATTTTTCTCTCTCAAAAGGGATCTATTTTTTTATAAAAGTAATGATCACCTGACTTCCTGGACATTCCTGCAATGCTCTTCTTTCTCCTCCAAAAACTGATGTCATTTTTAAGAGCCAGGAATTCACAGACAATCTGTGCAAGAAAACAGAATGTTATTTTAGATTTATAGAGCTTGTATCTGGTCATGTTTGCAATGTTATACGTGAATTTTGGGTCCCATCTTCATAGTCAGACATTAGATTTAGTAAACAAATAGACATCCCAATGGCATGATGAAATATCAATTTTTTTTTTACTCTTACTTGTACAGCTGTGATGAGTGCAGTCAGCACTAACAGGTAGAGATTGGATCCCATCAGTGTTTCTTTAATCTCATCAATATTCTCCTCGGTAAAGCCTTTATTAAAACATAAACAGACAAAATGGAGCAGACATTGGTTGGAATTATTTGACCAAGCATAACTTGAGCATGTTTAATGTCTTTAAAATCAAATTAATGTACATCTCAGCTCACCAAACTGTCGCAGCGAATAAACAATATCATGAAGATGGATGAAAAACCTGAATCTTCTCAGAGAGATTCCTTTATAGGATACAGTAAGAGGGAGCTGAATGGTGTTGCTGCTGATCTCCTGCCCTTACAAAAATAAACACAGTTATACTTGACTGCTTTGACTGAAAACAAAATGTTGGTGAATAAAATAGGCTGTGCTGAAGTTTTTCCCACCATGAGATCTCTTACTCTGAAACAAAGCTCATTGATCAGGAGCAGAGGGAGGTAAATCATCTGTCTGCCTTCCTGAGAGCTATGAGAAGAAAGAGAACGTCGGGTAGGTTGATATGATCCCTCATTCAAAGCTGGAAAGCTTTAAAGGTAAGACAACACAGCTATGGATGCTTTTTCTATTAAGATTTACTTTATTTATATTTTTTATGTTATAATACTCATTTTTTGACATAATAGGGCTTGCTTTTCTCAGTTTTTCACTTTAGTAAAGCAGAGTAAATATCCATGCAACTTACACTCTCAGGTAGCGACGCACGTCACTGGGTACCCCTGCCTTGTTGAGGCTGAAGTCCTCCGACATCATAGTGACTGACAAATGCGGCCTCCAATGTGACACAGGTCTCTCAGTTTTCTGTTCCTGATGGAGACACACAAAAAAAATATTTACAGCAAATTCAATTGAAATATGATCCAGTTTGACAGGGACTGAGAGGAAGTGTGACCTTCTCCTGGCCTTCTCTCTGTGGAATAGTGGTGGTGAGGTGAGCTGCATAGTGAACTTCTCTTCTGTCCTCCAGAGGTGAAATTCCAGCTTTGTGGACATAAACAACTGCATACAAAGTGCCATTAGCACGAGTCTCCTCTGGCAGAAAGACACTGACCTGCCTGTGGAGAGAGAGCGATATTAAAAAATATTCAATGATGCTGCTGTTTGTGTTGTATAGCTCCTCATTTAAATCAGCCAATGAGAGCATCACTCTTTTAAACTTGTTTTATTAAAACAGAAAATTCCATTATGTCAAACTCACCTCTCAAATGGGGAGTAAGGGTCAAAGGGGTCAACTTTTACTGCCAGGCTTAGTTGGCTGTTGTCTGGTACAAGGCATGTAAAGATACTCATCTGTGGAAAAGAGAGAAGGAAAACATAAGGCTTGAAAGTTTGATAATAAAATCTAATGTACATGAAAACACTGACAAAAAGACTACTGGTAAACTAAACAAACCACTAACCAAACAAGCTAATGAATGAATGAATGATTTCTTATTCTTTTGCATGTCACACAAAATGTTTCTGATCATCAAACACATTTAACCATTAGTCAAAAATGACACAAGTAAACACAAAATACAGTTTTTAAATTATGGCTTTTATTACTTAGGGGGAAAAAAATCCAACCCTACATGGCCCTGTGTGAAAAAGGAATTGCCCCCTGAACCTAATAACTGGTTGGGCCACATTTAGCAGCAATAACTACAATCAAGCATTTGCGATAACTTGCAATGAATCTTTTACAGCGCTCTGGAGGAATTTTGTCTCACTCATCTTTGCAGAATTGTTGTAATTCAGCTTTATTTGAGGGTTTTCGAGCATGAACCGCCTTTTTAAGGTCATGCCATAGCATCTCAATAGGATTCAGATCAGGACTTTGACTAAGCCACTCCAAAGTCTTCATTTTTATTTATCTTCAGCCATTCAGAGGTGGATTTGCTGGTGTGTTTTGGGTCATTGTCCTGCCGCAGCCGCCAAGATCGCTTCAGCTGTAGTTGACAAACAGATGGCCGGACATTCTCCTTCAGGATTTTTTGGTAGACTGGAAAATTCATGGTTCCATCTATCACAGCAGGCCTTCCAGGTCCTGAAGCAGCAAAACAACCCCAGACCATCACACTACCACCAACATATTTTACTGTTGGTATGATGTTCTTTTTCTGAAATGCTGTGTTACTTTTACACTAGATGTAATGGGATATTTGCCTTCCAAAAAGTTAAACTTTTGTCTCATCAGTCCACAAGGTATTTTCCCAAATATCATTGAGATGTTTCTTACCAAAATTGAGATGAGCCCTATTGTTGTTCTTTTTGCTTAACAGTGGTTTGCGTCTTTGAAATCTGCCATGCAGGCCATTATTGCCCAGTCTCTTTCTTATGGTGGAGTCGTGAACACTGACCTTAAGTGAGGTAAATGAGGCCTGCAGTTCTTTAGATGTTGTCCTGGGGTCTTTTTTGACCTCTCGGATGAGTTGTCTCTGCACTCTTGGGGTAATTTTGGTCCGCCAGCCACTCCTGGGAAGGTTCACCACTGTTCCATGTTTTTGCCATTTGTGGATAATGGCTCTCACCGTGGTCCGCTGGAGTCCAAAGCTTTAGAAATGGCTTTATAACCTTTAACAGACTGATAGATCTCAGTTACTTGTGTTCTCATTTGTTACTGAATTTCTTTAGATCTTTGTATGATGTCTAGCTTTTGAGGTGCTTTTGGTCTACTTCTCCTTGTCAGGCATTAATCAGGCCTGTGGGTGGCTACAGAAATTGATCTCAGGTGTGATACAACACAGTTAGGTTATTTTTTAACAAGGGGGAAATTCCTTTTTCACACAGGGCCATGTAGGGTTGGATTTTTTTTCTCCCTGAATAATAAAATCCATAATTTAAAAACTGCATATTGTGTTTACTTGTGTTATCTTTGACTAATGGTTAAATGTGTTTGATGATCAGAAACATTTTGTGTGACAAACATGCAAAATAATAGGAATCAGGAAGGGGGCAAATAGACCACTGTATTGATTTTTATTCGTTTATTTATGTTAATTATGTCCAGTTAGAAAAAACCCCAAAACTTTTCTCAAAGTTACACAACAACATATAAAATAATCCAGATACGTGATCAGAAGGAATCAACTGGACCAAACTGACCTTTAACTAACCTTTAACGAGAATGAACAACAAAAATAATAAAAAGGATCTGAGCTTACCTGCAGTCGGGGTTTAGCTGCCAGGTAGGAGGTCATGCAGAGTTCTCCTCTTCCTCCATCGCAGGGTTTGGTGTTAAGGAAGCTGTACAGCATCCAGGCGCTGTGGAGCGAGTACACCACAAACACACCTAGCAGAAGCTTCGCGATGGACCTAGCTCTGCTGTCCGTGGGTTTCGAATAACAAGACGGGACCATGGCGGTCAACGGTGGAGTTAAAGAAAAAAGGAACAACAACAAAGAAAAACACCCGATCTAATTGGCTCTCCGCAATCCTTACTGCTTTCTCTGCAGCATCCTTATGGTTATCTGTATCCAGCTGTGATGATGGTGTCGAAAGCCCAGAGGGACCCCTTGCTGCAGCTCGCGTAGCCTATGCCTATTAGTTAAAAGGCAAGCCTTACGCGGCTGCGCTCATGCTGTCCCTACGCATTAAAGCAAAGAAACGAGCAGTTTACTTTTTCTTTTACTTTCTGTCATCTGCCGTTTTAGCACATTGAAGGATTAAAAAATACTGCGAACAAAAGTCAAAAAACCTTCATGAACATTGCTGCTACAAATGTACATGTAAAGTTAAGACTGAATAAAATGACATTTCGATTAATGATTCAGTAATTAATTTTTAATTTAATGGATTTCATTCGTGATTTTTCTGTTTTTTTATCATGACCAAACCAGACAGTTTGTATTGGTTTACGCTCTGTCACGATCTAAATTTACCCACTGAGAGATGGACTTTTACAGAGACGATCTTTGGCAGTTGGAACGCCTCCTCACCGCGGTGTATTGTGGTCTCGTGCATTCGGTAGGACGACTCCTCACCGATCTTCCGAGGCACAACCGGGCTTGAGGTGATGGACCGGCATCGACAAAGACATTTATCTGTTAAAGATAAGAGACACCATTTGCAAAAGTCACTCAAAATATTTAATATTATTTAAATTCATTTGTTTGGCATCCGTTTTATGCATCTACCGAAAAGTCTCAATAAATGGTTTGCAAACTCCTCCTTTCTGTGAAGCCGCGTCGTGCGCCGGCGTTTGAACAATGTGAACTCATTGCTCTCACTTCTGTCCTCCTGAGCACTCACTTTTATGCTAACATTTGAATTACTGTGTTTTCGTTTTCCGACTGAAACAGACTTGTGTGTTGATTTGGTAGAGTAAGCAGTTATTTGTGTTTTCGTTAAATGCCATGACGAATCTTGATCATTACGAAAACAGCAGCAGGGGGAAGCACAGAGAATTTTTGAAAAGGGTTAGAAAAGCCGTTAACACACTGAGCTACAGGATTTAAATTACATGAGGATTTTATCCAGCATTACTTTAAAGCTATTATAACTAAGGCTTTTTCTTGTTGTCGATACTTGTGAGGTTGGACTCCAACTTTGGGACCACACATGAGAGGACTCGTACAAACTTTAAACCTACACCTACACTTTCTTTCGCTGGGACAAGCATGTCAGTCTGTGTAAAGGCTGCGTGTTTAGCCGGTGTGGAGGTTAAACTGCACAGACTGCTGCTGGCTGGATGTGTGAACTTGAGGTCGTCCTTTGTGGAAAGGTTTCATCCGAAGCGAGCTTTTAGTTCTATCTGCCCCTTTCCTTCAGCAGTTGACGAGACTCAACCTTTAATCCTTTGTAGTGCAGCGGTCCACCCGCCGCCGAAGCGCACCGTGGCATTTGGGAACAGGAAAGTTGTATGCTTCGGCGAAAACTATTGTCGTGTTGGCTCGAATTTACTCCACAGTCATAGCCCATGTGGATTTAGATTCTGGAGATTTGAATCCGCTGGACTGAAAAATGTCCTGTTGCGGGGACATGCAGCTTGGCCCGGTAGGATTTATAAAACGGGAACATGTAAAATACAAACCATGATTTAAGATATAGATTAATACTTTTTTCATGTAATTGTTTGTTGTGTATTAGGGCATAATAAATCATAAATGTTTATTTTCCTTATTTATAAATTAAAGCACCACACCACATCTCATATATATTCCATTTTCTTACATGTCTACAAATCGCTAAACAGTGTGTAGATAAACAGGAGTACTGGAGAACTGGCCGGTATTTTGTCACGAGTGAGACCTTTCTCCTGAGGAAAGGTTTATGTGTATTGGACAGGGGAATACATTAATTACCACGATAAGAACCTCAATATATATTTGAAATAGGGTGGTGGGATGTTACGGTTTGGGTCTAGTTACGTCTGGACCAGAATGAACTGATAAAACAATAAGTCATAAAAAAGTCAAAGAATGTGAAGTGAATCTAAGGAACAAAATTATTGAACCATTTGAGATGAATGAGACTAAAATCATCAACCTGATCAAATAAAAAATGTTTAACACTAACCTGATTTGAACAAATCCTGTGAAAAAAGACAAGTCAGAGCTGTTGTGTTCAAAGTGATGCGTTGCAGCACAGTTAATGGAAATATTTATTTGGTCTTTGTTTATTGTTGTAGTCTTGCTGTTTTTTTTTCTCAGTTTTACATTGTAAACAATTTTCTTTCAACAGTGTCCACAATCCGCAGACAGGTGACAGATGTTCCTCTTTCTAGCGTATCTCCAACTTTTATTGTGGTAAGAAACCTAAAGTTTTATTTGTAAAGTTTTATTCGATTTGTAGTTATCAGCTGTTACTTCTGTTGAGGAGTCTGCTTTTTGGAAAAACAAATAATACATATAGTCATGGATTTCTTGAAATATTAAACCTTTACACATTACATAGAGAAACACGTTTTGTTTAGACTTTGTTAAATGTGCATGATCAGTTTTATTCCCTGTTTGTTTTACAGATGAAGTTTGACCAGGAGGGAAATGTGACATCTTTTGGTAAGTGTTGCATGTTTGCTATGTTTTATTCTAATGAGAAACATCCGGATGTTCATTAAGACAAATGATGTGAAACCACAAACTGCAAGACTTAGTTATTGTACCGAGACTTTGTTACATCATTTGAACTTTAAATAGGAAGTAACTGTATATATTGTTTACACGTACTGTAATTTCTTCACCTGAGCCTGTATAGTGGTGTGTGTCACATTAAGCCAGAAATATATGAATTATTGTGATGTCTACATTATGATCCAATTCATACTTTGTTTTACAGAAAAGAAGAAGGCTGAACTTTGCCAGGAGCTGTGTCTTCAGGCCAGAGACCTTCGCTTTCAGCACAGCACCTGCCTCACTAGCAGAAACAATTGCATCATCATACGAATGGCCGTATGTTGTCTCTCTTTTTTTTCTGTCACACTTCTTATAAATTGGGATCTTTAGACTTTTTTTCTGAAAATATTGTATCAGTGCAATCTGATCCGTTTATTACTCATGTAGGATGTTTTATTTGTGTTCAGCTGTGCATTAGTTAAGTTTAAAACAAGTTTCAAGTTTATTTATTTATAAAGCGCCAGTTCATGACAAAGTCATTTCAAGGCACTTCACAGAAACATCAATCAATTAATAATAAAACATTTTCTATCTAAGGAACCAGCCGATTGGGCTGAATTGTTAGTTCAGCACAATCCCCCATCCTGAGCAAGCACGATTGGCGACAGTGGAAAGGAACGACTCCCTTTTAACAGGAAGAAACCTCTAGCAGAACCCGGCTCAGGATGGGCGGCCTTCGGCCTTAGCCGACTGGGGTCTGAGCTGACAGGAAAGAGACACAGCCAAACACCGATGGATTTGGGCCAGTCGTCATGTCTATAGAAAGATAAACAGAGAAACAGTTAATGGCAGCAGTAACAATCGAAAGAAATAACAATTCGATGGCTGCAGTGGGAATATTTCATCCCTTGTTTATGTTAGAGTGTATATACATGAATGCAAGTGGGAATATTTCATCCCTTGTTTATGTTAGAGTGTATATACATGAATGCAAGTGGGAATATTTCATCCCTTGTTTATGTGAGATACACCCTCCTCAGAGGCAGCCAGGGTAAAGAAAGACAGCAGAGTGAAGAAATGTGGTCAGTATGTCCTATAGTCAGTAAACCTATAGCAGTATGTCAGTAAACCTATAGCAGCATAACTAAAGGAAAAGCTCAGGAGAACCCAAGCTAACCCTGACTATAGAATTGTGTAAAAAGGAAAGTTTTAAGTCTATTCCCATAGCTACACAAGGTGTCTGCCTCACAGATAAAAAGTGGAAGCTGGTTCCACAGGAGAGGAGCCTGATAACTAAAAGCTCCTCCTCCCAGTCAACTTTTAGAAACTCTAGGAACTACAAGCAGACCTGCAGTCTAAGAGCGAAGTGCTCTGTTAAGAGCATATGGAACAATAAGATCTTTAATATAAGCTGGAGCTTGGTCGTTCAAGGCCTTATACGTCAAAATTAAAACCTTAAACTTTATTCTAGACCTTACAGGGAGCCAATGAAGTGATGCTAAAACAGGAGAAATATGATCTCTCCTTCTAACTCTCATCAGAACTCTGGCAGCAGTATTTTGGATCAGCTGGAGGTCTTTAACAGCAGCAAAGAATTACAATAATCAAGTTTAGAAGTAATGAATACATGAACTAATGTTTCTGCATCTCCTTGATTCAAAATGCTCCTAATTTTAGCAACATTACGCAGGTGGAAGTAGGCCGTCCTGGTAATATGCTTTATATGAGAACTAAAGGACATGTCCTGGTCAAAGATAACACCCAGGTTCTTTACCTTCTTGTTGGAGGCCAAATTAATGCCATCCAACGTTGATGACTGACTACACAACTTGTTCCTAAGGTTCTCGGGCCCAAAAGTCACAACCTCTGTCTTGTCTGAATTCAAAAGCAAAAAATTAAGTGTCATCCAACTTTTTACATCATTAAGACAAGCTTGTAATCTCTGCAGCTGGTTGGTCTCATCAGGCTTCATTGATAGATATAACTGAGTATCATCAGCATAAAAATGGAATTTTATACCATGTTGTCTAATAATTTTACCAAGCGGAAACATATATATAGTAAAGAGGATTGGTCCAAGCACTGAACCCTGAGGAACTCCATGACTGACTCTGGTATATGAAGAAGATTCATTATTTACATGAACAAACTGGAATCTTTCAGTTAAATATGATTCAAACCAGTTTAATGCAGTTCCCTGAATCCCAATATCATATTCAAGCCTCTTCAATAGGATCTTATGATCTATAGTATCAAACGCAGCACTGAGATCTAACAGGACAAGTACAGACACAAGTCCACTGTCTGAGGCCATGAGAATATCATTAGAAACTTTCACCAGTGCTGTTTCAGTGCTATGATGAGCTCTAAATCCTGACTGGAACTCTTCAAAAAGATTATTACTGCGTAAATGATCACATAACTGGTTTGCAACTATCTTTTCTAGAGTTTTTGAGATGAAGGGTAAATTGGATATAGGTCGATAATTACCTGGAGATCCTGGATCAAGATCAGGGGTCTCATTTATAAACGTTGCGTACGCACAAAATGGGGCCTGAAAGTAGCGTACGCAGCTTTCAAAGCAAAAGTTGAGATTTATAAAAAACGAACTTGACTTGAAAACGTGCGCACCTGTACGCCAACTCTGAGCCGTGCATACGGACATTTTGGAGACGAGGGGAATCAACGACGCAGTTGGTGAGGTGGTGAACAGCAGTCAGACTGCATTACTCCTCTCACACACTTCATTTCACCTCGCACCAAATATTAATTATAGATTCATGTTATTATAAACATTCAGAACAACAATGATATCTATATTGCAGCTTGTAGTAAGCTGTAGCTCTCCTAAAAAAAAAATTTCAACACTAAGAGAAAAACATAAAATTAATCGCCTCCTCCTCGACAGGAAGCCTTCACTCGGGGAACAATTGGGTCTGGGGGTGTAATGCGGCGTTTAAGATGACAATGACAAGGTTCATTTAATGTTTTTTAATGTATAATTTAAGGCCCCAACAGCTGTCATCATGTCGCAAAAGACACTCTTTATTTCTTTTAATTCATTGGTCACGGAATTAGTAGCGCTGATCGTGTCTCTCTATGTCTGTATGACAGCTTCAGTTAGAATCCGCGATCACTGCTGGATGCGCCGCGGGCATCGGCAGCCCTGGTGCTGGGGACAGTCTGACGACCTCATCCTTGCCTATGTGCAAATGCTGAAAAGACACGGCATATTAGTCTGTCTCCTTAAAACGTGCTAACATTTGTTAACGTAGCCACGTATTACAAAAGGTGCTTTACCGGGTTCATTTGTTCTTTCTGTCAGGTCGGTGTCGCCCTCCTTCTCTAACACAAGGCCGTACACCGTCCTGTCAGTTATACTGACAGTCTGCACTGCAGACGCTACCACTTGTAGTTTTTTTCTTTTATTTGTGACAACGCTGCTGTTTCCACCAAATAAAGTGTCTCTCCTTGCCTCCACTTCACCCACTAACACTTTAATTTCCGTCTCTGTGAAGTTTATCTTCTTGTTTTTTTGTTTAGTTGCGATATTTCCCGTCTTCCTCATATGTATCAATATTCATGTCCTGCTTTGCATTGACCTTATTTGGCCTGGTTTGGGTGTGTTCAGGGCGGGACATGAGCCAAATTCACGTAGGCAAGCTTCCAGGTAGAGTTTGATTTATAAAGGGGAAATTGCTTACAACTGTGCGTACGCATGGTTTTATAAATCGGAAATTTTTTTGGCGTATGCAAACTTTTTGTTTTGGTCGTATGTACAGTAGGGTTTCTATGCTATGTTTTATAAATGAGACCCTAGGTTTCTTAAGTAAAGGTTTCATAACAGAAACCTTAAAGGCCTTAGGCACATATCCATTCATTAAAGACATATTGATCATGTCCAATATCCATGTGTTAATCAATGGGAAGACCTCTTTAAAAAGTCTGGTTGGAACAGGATCCAACATACATGTAGATGGTTTAGAAGAAGCTATAATTTGTGTTAACTCATTAAGATCAGCTGGACAGAAACTGTCTAAACATGATTCAGATTCTAAAGCTGCTTCATTGGACAACGAACCAGAGACAACAGTGGGAAGGACATTATAGATTTTTTTCTCTAATTTAATCTATTTTATTAGTAAAGAATTCCATGAAGTCGTCACTACTGAGGGTTACAGGGACACACGGTTCAACAGAAGTTGGGTTTTTTATTAATCTTGCTACAGTATTAAACACAAACCTGGGATTGTTCTTGTTCTCCTCTATGAGGGACGAATAATACTCGGTTCTAACCCTGCGAAGGGCTATTTTGTATATGAGCAGACTATCTCTCCAAGATAAATAAACTTCTTCTAGCTTAGTGGAACGCCATTTCCTTTCTAACTTTCTTAAAGTTCTTTTTAGCATACGCAGCTCTAAATTAAACCAAGGAGCACGCCTCCTCTGGCTGATTACCTTCATTTTAAGAGGAGCAACTTTATCCAATGACGTGCGCATTGAAGCTGTAAAATTATTAGTAAGATCATCAATTTGCCAATCTGCAAAATCTTTGCAGCTGCTCTTGTTATATTATTCTTTTGGAATAAAGATAAAGCTAATGGAATAGATTCTTTGAATTTAGTTACAGCATTTTCTGATAAACATCTACGGCAGTTAACGTTTCTATCTGGAGCAGTGAGGTCCATCATTGTAAATCAATGGTTATTAAAAAATGATCAGACAAGACAGGGTTGTGACGAAACACTATCAGCTGTTCAATCTCTACGCCATAAGTCAGAACAAGATCAAGAGTATGATAACAATAGTGAGTTGGTTTGTTTACACTTTGAGAGAAACCAGCTGAATCCAAAAGATCACTTTCAACATCAACATGAATATTGAAATCTCCCACTGTAATTTATCAGATTTCAATAATAGTTCTGATAAAAAGACTGAAAATTCAGACAAGAACTCAGAATAAGCACCTGGTGGACGATATACAACAACAAATAAAATAGGTTCCTCTGATTTCCAATTTGGGTGAGAAATACTGAGGGTCATAAATTCAAAAGAATTATAACTAATGACTGGTCTAGAGCTAAACAATAGACCTGACTGGAAAATAGCTACTCCTCCTCCTCGACCTGTTGCTCGAGGAACATGAAGATTAGGTAGTTAGAAGGAGTTAATTCAATAATACTAACATGATCCTCCTGCTGCAGCCAGGTTTCCGTAAGACAAATCAGATCAATATGATGATCAGTTATCAAATCATTAACTAACAGAGATTTAGATCAAAGAGATCGTATATTCAGTAAACCACATCTAATGGTTTTATTTACAGGTTTTATATTAGTAACTGTTTAATCCACAGAAGCCACATAATCAGATTTCTATTATTTGTTTTACAAGAACTGAATATTTGTTTATTTAATTTGAACCGTGGTTGAGCAGATACCGTCTCTATAGGAAAATGGGGGGGTAACGACAGAGAAGCTGCAGAGAGGTGTGTACGACTACAACTCTGCTTCCTGGACTGCTTCCTTGTCACGGTTTTGGAAAAGTAATAAATTCAGCCATATTTCTAGAAAAGAGAGCTGCACCATCCAAAGTAGGATGGATGCCGTCTCTCCGAATCAGTACAGGTTTTCCCCAAAACGTCTGCCAATTATCGATGAAGCCCACGTTGTTATCGGGACACCACCTAGACAACCAGCAACGAAATGAAGACATACGACTAAACATGTCATCGTTTCTCAGATTAGGGAGGGGATCAGAGAAGATTACGAAGTCTGACATTGTTTTTGCAAAGTTACACACCGAAGCAACATTAACTTTAGTGACCTCCGATTGGCGTAACAGGGTGTCGTTACTGCCGACGTGAATAACAATCCTACTGTATTTATGCTTATCCTTAGCCAGCAGTTTCAGGTAGCCTTCTATGTCGCCCGCTCTGGCCCCCGGAAGGCATTTGACTATGGTCGCTGGTGTCTCTAATGCCACATTTCGGGCTACGGAGCTGCCAATAACCAGAATCTGTTTCTCAGCGGGTGTGTCGCTGAGTGCAGAGAAATGGTTTGAAACGTGGACGGGGCGATGGTGAACTGGGGGCTGCTCAGGACTACGCTTCCTTGTGATCGTCACCCAGCCGGCCTGGGCTCCCTGCTGCTTGGGATTTGCCGGAGGACGGCTAAGGGGAGCTAGTCTCAGTGGCTCCGTGCTCGCTAAAGGAACCTGATTAACTGCTGGAGTCTCAAAAGCACGGAGCCGCGATTCCTAAAACAGACAGCCTCGCCTCCAAAGCTACAAATACAGTGGGGCAAAGAAGTATTTAGTCAGCCACCAATTGTGTAAGTTCTCCCACTTAAAAAGATCAGAGAGGCCTGTAATTTTCATCATAGGTGTACCTCAACTATGAGAGACAAAATGAGGAAAAAAAATCCAGAAAATCACATTGTCTGATTTTTAAAGAATTTATTTGCAAATTATGGTGGAAAATAAGTATTTGGTCACCTACAAACAAGTAAGATTTCTGGCTTTCACAGACCTGTAACTTCTTTAAGAGGCTCCTCGGTCCTCCACTCGTTACCTGTATTAATGGCACCAGTGTGAACTCGTTATCAGTATAAAAGACACCTGTCCACAACCTCAAACAGTCACGCTCCAAACTCCACTATGGCCAAGACCAAAGAGCTGTCAAAGGACACCAGAAACAAAATTGTAGACCTTCACCAGGCTGGGAAGACTGAATCTGCAATAGGTAAGCAGCTTGGTGTGAAAAAATCAACTGTGGGAGCAATTATTAGAAAATGGAAGACATACAAGACCACTGATAATCTCCCTCGATCTGGGGCTCCATGCAAGATCTCACCCCGTGGGGTCAAAATGATCACAAGAACGGTGAGCAAAAATCCCAGAACCACACGGAGGGACCTAGTGAATGACCTGCAGAGAGCTGGGACCAAAGTAACAAAGGCTACCATCAGTAACACACTACGCCGCCAGGGACTCAAATCCTGCAGTGCCAGACGTGTCCCCCTGCTGAAGCCAGGACACGTCCAGGCCCGTCTGCGGTTTGCTAGAGAGCATTTGGATGATCCAGAAGAGGATTGGGAGAACATCATATGGTCAGATGAAACCAAAATAGAACTTTTTGGTAGAAACTTAACTTGTCATGTTTGGAGGGGAAAGAATGCTGAGTTGGATCCAAAGAACACCATACCTACTGTAAAGCATGGGGGTGGAAACATCATGCTTTGGGGCTGTTTTTCTGCAAGGGGACCAGGACGACTGATCCATGTAAAGCAAAGAATGAATGGGGCCATGTATCGTAAGATTTTGAGTGAAAACCTCCTTCCATCAGCAAGGGCATTGAAAATGAGACGTGGCTGGGTCTTTCAGCATGACAATGATCCCAAACACACCGCCCGGGCAACGGAGTGGCTTCGTAAGAAGCATTTCAAGGTCCTGGAGTGGCCTAGCCAGTCTCCAGATCTCAACCCCATAGAAAATCTCTGGAGGGAGTTGAAAGTCCGTGTTGCACAGCGTCAGCCCCAAAACATCACTGCTCTAGAGGAGATCTGCATGGAGGAATGGGCCAAAATACCAGCAACAGTGTGTGAAAACCTTGTGAAGACTTACAGAAAACGTTTGACCTCTGCCATTGCCAACAAAGGCTATATAACAAAGTATTGAGATTAACTTTTGTTATTGACCAAATACTTATTTTCCACCATAATTTGCAAATAAATTCTTTAAAAATCAGACAATGTGATTTTCTGGATTTTTTTTTCCTCATTTTGTCTCTCATAGTTGAGGTATACCTATGATGAAAATTACAGGCCTCTCTGATCTTTTTAAGTGGGAGAACTTACACAATTGGTGGCTGACTAAATACTTCTTTGCCCCACTGTATACCACACTTGTTACACGTACCATTATCAGTAATGGAGATAGAGGAATAACCCAACATCTGACACACAGAACAGGTCAAGACAGGAGAGGGTGAAAGAGAAGCCATGCTAAGCTAAGCTGGGCTAGCTAACGAACAGTATTACAAAAATAAGAGCTAAGAGAAGTTAAAACCAAAGATTCCCTTAAGACAGGAGTGCAGAACAGCTAAGAGAGTAGTGCTTATGAACTACTAAGGCAAAAAATGACAGTAAATCAGTGGAAATCCGAAAAGATGCCAATAAAACAGACAAAGCAACAACCAAACAATGCAACCGAGACGAACAGGAAGTGACACAATACGTCTTACCGCGAGATCTCCACCCACTTCCATTAAGGTAGCATGCCAGCAAATCTTTTTTTTACATTTATAGTTTCTTTAATAGTTTCATGCATGACATAATCTTACAGTGCTGCATAATAATGACAACTGAGATAAAGTATTCTGCTGAAAACTCAGCACAGTGTTTTCAGACTAAAAATATTTGTTTTCATAATATATGATAATAAGAATATTTTGTTAATTATCATGTAACACAGTGAGAGAGGATTGATAGTATTCTTTACTATCTACCTCCAGAGGGCAGGTGGGAATTGGTGAAGAAGAAGACAGAATCATCGTGGTGACTCCTCATTTTAGAGAGTCGTGGGGTTTCTGATGGAAGGTCGTCTTTAGTTTCCACCATTTTCTCTCAGAAGTAGCCACAGAACCAGAATCATAACTAGATGATAGTAGCACTGAAAATAATCAGAGACCTGCACAACAATGACAATACCTCTTTATTGTGGCAACATGAGACTTTATCTTCAAGGCAAGAAAAAAAGCGACAGATGCATGATTCAGATACTCTGTGTGTATGTGTGTGCGCGCATGTGCATGACTTAGTTCATCGTCCCCCCCAGCCATTGGTTTGTTTATGAACACTTACCATGTGTTTTTATGCAGTGAATCGTACTTTATTTTGTTCCCTGTTCCCTTCAGAAGATTCTAACAGGAGATACTGGTTGGCTAAATCCACCTCAGCTTCACTAGAATCGCCAGAAGAACCTCAACGTCTGGCTGAAGACATCACAAGTCCGAAAATGACGAACTGGATCAAAAACACAATACCCTTTCCCGGTAGATCCGACCGTCGTGCTAGAGGGATTTTATCCATGTAATAAACTCCACCACCTTCTCAATTCCATAGTTTGTAATAACTCTGAACAACGAGATCACTTCCCAGCCGCTTCACAGGCTCTGATTCTCCCTTCCGCATTCACCTTCTGTCTTGTCCTGACTGCCTGGCTCCTCCCCCACTGCACACAGCTTATAACACAATGAGAGATCTCATCACCCAGAGAAGTGCACCACTGCCCCCTCCTGGATGACTAAATACAGCCTGTAATGAGTTCAAATTCAGCAAGCAGCTGCCCCAGAATGCTTTGCGGGATAAGCCATGTGGCTTAAGCCCTATAAGCCAACCCCCCACCCCACCCCCGCTCTGCCGATACCTGGGGGCCCCCTTTGGTAGTTGGGACCCCACGCAGGCTGCGTACCTTGCGTATGGACAGCGGTGGCGCTAAGTCTGTTGGAAGTTAACATCAGGCCTTTTTGTTAATACTTAGAGTTTTGAATTTTTGTTAATTGGGTTGGGCGATATGGCCTCAGATTAATATCATAAGAAATTGAACAGCCCATCTTGATAATGATATATGAACAATAACTAGCGCAAGATTGGAAACACATCCAATCTTTGTAACCTCAGTTTTTCTACAAACTTTGCATATTGCAGTGGTTTACTCCTTGTCATCTGATTTCTCTGTAACCAAACCAGTTCCAAATTCTGGAGTTATCTCCTCACTTTACAACAAGCTCTTCCTCAGCCTCACATCTGCCTTCCGCCTCTCAAGACGTGATTCGGGCACGCAAAATTATGTCCTCAACATGACTTATTGTTCTTATCGCGAGGGGACAAATTTTTGTCGTGAGGAGAATTTTCAACAGTATATTGCAAACGATAAGTTATTGTCTATCCTTCGTATGGACAGTTAAAGTTGCTGCAATCGCGGTATTGTCCGTATTATTTTTTCTCAAGCTCTTCCCTTACAGTGTACTCACAAAAGCCCTCCACACAGACGCCCCTTCCGCCACACACTGGAGCCTTTGAACTCGAGCGGCACAAACTTTCATCTTGTGATAGAAAGGAGTCACTGTTGAAGTGGCAGTGTTGTCCAAAATGTAAAAATTAGCAGATCAAAAAAGCAGAGCATAATAAGACAAGTTTAAGTGTAAAAATGTTCAATCCTTTTTTTTGTTCACAGTCTTTGAAAGCCATCCTGACCCCAAAGTTCTTGTTGATGTTGGATTTTCGCGGTCTGGGTCTGGAACGCTGGCTGGTGCTGGAGCTCGCCCCTCAATTAGCGTTGCAGACACACTCTCTGCCTTTTGAATTCAGAGCCCTGGAGGCCATACTGCAGCACAAGGTGAGACATATCTGAGACTTTGTTTCAAAATAAGGTGAGGTGGTGTTAACGCTCACCATGTAGTTTTGTCAATAGGTAAACACTTTGCAAACCCAACTGGATGATCTTGAACCAATAATTCTGGACACTCTGGAGTCACTCGTGGATCCTAAAATACTTTCTGCTGATAGAAGTAAACTGCATATCCTGTTACAGAACAGCAAGAGGTGACCTGGACATGTATATAAATATGTAACAGACATAAACATGAATTTAATCTTCACATTTTCTCCTTGTTTCTGACAGTTTATCAGAGTTAGAGACGGATATAAAAGTTTTTAAGGACTCCTTATTGAAGATTCTGGATGAGGACGAGATCATTGAAGAACTCTGTCTCACTAAGTGGACAGACCCAAGAGTTTTGTATGTAGTTCTACAGTCATATTTATGTATATGAATACTAAACAAAATCATGTAAAGAGGCCCTTCCATTAAAAACGGTTTTTCTGAGGTTTCTGTTGAATATATTAGTTCCACAGGTGTTCTTACCTTCATAGTGGGTGTGATAACAGATCAACAACTTCTCTTTCAGTTTTTATCTTTCAACCTACGCAGGTGGTGATATCACCCGAGTTCTCCCGAGTCGGAATGGCCTGTATCTGTTTCGACACAACTCCTTTCTTTGTTAGTATTCGGCAGCTCCCGCAATTGAAACCACGCCTAGCATGCGGCTTGCTAAAAGCTGTAGCATAAGACGTAGCAAACAGGAAGACATGACGTCTGATGTTGCCATGCGCAGCGGGGCAGGAAACAGTATACCTTGCTCTCATAGGCTACTTTGTTAGCCAATCTGAGCCCAGCAAATTCAAATAATGAATATGAACGAGCTGCTGCTGAAGCAGCCGAAGCTGCCTGATGGAATAAGCTGGAAATGTTTAATATTACAGGTTAATATTTAAGAAATAACCACAAAGTCTTGAAATTTGTATGAAATGGCCTCTCTAAGAAATTCCTGTAAAGACAGTCAGTCAGCAGTTGTGGTATAAGATAAAGAAACATCAGAGAGTCAAAGTTTGTCTCCCTTCTGAAGGTAAAATATTGTTTTTGTGTTTTGTAACCATATTATCAGTGTGACCTTTTGTTTAGGTGAATGGAAACCTTCGCAATAGTTTTTTTATTTCCTCACAGAAAATACTTTAAACTTAAAAATAGGATTTTGATATTCTAATGAAGGACCACAAAAGAACTTTGAAGTTTCTGATACAAAATTAGACCCTTAATGTTTATGCGAGTTATGTGACGAGGTAGCAAAGTATCCACTAGCCTTCAACAGTCCTGGTACAGTGGGGCAAAAAAGTATTTAGTCAGCCACCAATTGTGTAAGTTCTCCCACTTAAAAAGATCAGAGAGGCCTGTAATTTTCATCATAGGTATACCTCAATTATGAGAGACAAAATGAGGAAAAAAAATCCAGAAAATCACATTGTCTGATTTTTAAAGAATTTATTTGCAAATTATGGTGGAAAATAAGTATTTGGTCACCTACAAACAAGTAAGATTTCTGGCTTTCACAGACCTGTAACTTCTTTAAGAGGCTCCTCGGTCCTCCACTCGTTACCTGTATTAATGGCACCTGTGTGAACTCGTTATCAGTATAAAAGACACCTGTCCACAACCTCAAACAGTCACGCTCCAAACTCCACTATGGCCAAGACCAAAGAGCTGTCAAAGGACACCAGAAACAAAATTGTAGACCTTCACCAGGCTGGGAAGACTGAATCTGCAATAGGTAAGCAGCTTGGTGTGAAGAAATCAACTGTGGGAGCAATTATTAGAAAATGGAAGACATACAAGACCACTGATAATCTCCCTCGATCTGGGGCTCCACGCAAGATCTCACCCCGTGGAGTCAAAATGATCACAAGAACGGTGAGCAAAAATCCCAGAACCACACGGAGGGACCTAGTGAATGACCTGCAGAGAGCTGGGACCAAAGTAACAAAGGCTACCATCAGTAACACACTACGCCGCCAGGGACTCAAATCCTGCAGTGCCAGACGTGTCCCCCTGCTGAAGCCAGGACACGTCCAGGCCCGTCTGCGGTTTGCTAGAGAGCATTTGGATGATCCAGAAGAGGATTGGGAGAACATCATATGGTCAGATGAAACAAAAATTGAACTTTTTGGTAGAAACTCAACTTGTTGTGTTTGGAGGGGAAAGAATGCTGAGTTGGATCCAAAGAACACCATACCTACTGTAAAGCATGGGGGTGGAAACATCATGCTTTGGGGCTGTTTTTCTGCAAGGGGACCAGGACGACTGATCCGTGTAAAGGAAAGAATGAATGGGGCCATGTATCGTAAGATTTTGAGTGAAAACCTCCTTCCATCAGCAAGGGCATTGAAAATGAGACGTGGCTGGGTCTTTCAGCATGACAATGATCCCAAACACACCGCCCGGGCAACGAAGGAGTGGCTTCGTAAGAAGCATTTCAA
>SSNP01000102.1:1951040-1975882 GCA_006937955.1 Pachypanchax playfairii
TGACCAAATACTTATTTTCCACCATAATTTGCAAATAAATTCTTTAAAAATCAGACAATGTGATTTTCTGGATTTTTTTTCCTCATTTTGTCTCTCATAGTTGAGGTATACCTATGATGAAAATTACAGGCCTCTCTGATCTTTTTAAGTGGGAGAACTTACACAATTGGTGGCTGACTAAATACTTTTTTGCCCCACTGTATGCCTTGGATTTTTATCTCCATTTTAAATTCCAACAATTTTCTTTTTTCAGTTACATTAAAATCTCTCATGGTGCAAGTGAAAATGTGGCATTTTCCAGTCTAAATGAACCAGATTGGACAACTTTTAGTATTGACTTGATATTAACATGATACACAGTTTACTAAACATTGTTATCTTAATGCTAAAATCAAAAATGTAACATATAAATAGCTTTACTGAAGATTTCTTTCTATATACTTTGATTCTAATAGTAACAGTGTCTCTATTTTTTAGTGAGGAAAGCAGTTTGGGGATTGACCACGCTGAGGAGATGGAACTTTTACTAGAGAATTACTACATGCAGGTAGAGCTGCCTTTTTGTAAAAATAATGAAAAATGAAACACAACACATGCATCTTTGAAATACACAGAATATCATCAGAACTGAGCTCCCCCGTTCCATCTGACCCAGTTTAACAACTTGTATGTTTATTTAGATAAACCTGTTTACACTCCTGTTGTCATATTGATACACCCAGTGTGCTCTTGATGTATGTTAAAAAGGAACTCACCCCCTCTAAATTATCTTCCTGCCTTCTTTTTTTTTGCTCAAGGTCTATTTATTGAGGAAAAAAAAGGTTCATTACAATGTAAAAGACATCATCATTGAACTTTCTTTCTTTTTTTTTTAATGAATGTATTACATAACATCTCTGACCCAAAGTACATCTTTCCAATTCAACAAAGTTCTCCTACGGGCCAAAAGTACAGCAAAAGAAATCAAACTACCTTGTGCTTTTGACAAGCGATCATACAAAGTCACTCCAAATATTGCAATGAACGGAGAAGGGAAGGGTTTAGAGCAAAACAACATATTTTAGAAAATTTATCAAAAATATTTTTCCCAAAATTCTGCAATTTCTGACAGTAGGTTTGAGCTTGAATATATCGTCCAGAAGCGATGGAGAAGGAGAAGATGGAAAGGAGTCCATATTAGAGGCGATGAAATGTCTAATTTGTAGGTATCTGAAGAAGTGAGATCCAGGAATATCATATTTAGTCCACAGCTGTCCGAAAGAACTGAATACATTGTCATTGAAGAGATCGTACATCGATGTTATTCCCAGAGTTGTCCAGATGCTAAAAGACTCATCAATCAATGATGGGGGAAACATACAATGTCTCTGAGGTGGTGCAAACAGGGATAATTCCGTCAATTTGAAGTGTCTTTTAAACTGGCACCATAATTTTATTGAGTGTATAACAAGAGGGTTTGAGGTGAAATGTGACCTGTTTCACTGAGAATTTTTCAAGGGTTGCCCATGATGGTAAATTATCTTCCTCTTGTGCCCAGTAGAGTATTACCTTTATATTAGATGCCCAGTAGTAAAATAAGAAGTTTGGGAGTGCCAAGCCTCCCGTGCTCCGGGGCCTTTGCAGTACACTTTGCTTTAGTCTCTGTGGTTTTTCTGAATGAAAGAGGAAATTTGACTATTTAAGTTGTTAAAAAATGATTTGGTTAAAAATATTGGAAGACATTGAAACAAATACAAAACTTTAGGACAAATTTTCATTTTAATGATATTAATTCTGCCACCAAGTGAAAGGCAGCAACTCCCACCTTCCAAGATCTTGTTTTAGTTTTGATAGTAACACTTTATAATTTGCTTTATATAAATCTTTGTGATTTCGTGTGATCCATATGCCTAAGTATTTAAAACCTGTTCTTCCCTGGGCCTATTTTTGACATATTTATCCAAAAATAAAATGCCCCATTCAAATGTAATGTATTTGATCAACTAAAGGACTAATTGCAAAATTTTCAGTCCTAAAAAACAGTAAACTCTCATAAGATCACATCAGAACTGTGAAAATGTCTTCAAAAATTTCTGATCATCATCAGTGATTGTAGAAAACACAAGAAAAGATGAAATATTCAATCTCGCCTAAAAATATTTGTATTTTTTTATTGAATAATCATTTAAAAATTGGCAGTTGCAACCCAAATATTGCATCAAATCCTAATATAAAGTATTAAAAACTGCCTGCACAAAACTTGATGCAAATAAGATAAAAAATGCATATTTTAGAGAAGAATTAGTTGAGGTATTTCCAGGCGGACTTTGCACATGTGCCATTTGTGCCAAACTGTGTCATTTAGCACAATTTGTCTCTGTGGGTCCCAATTGAGTTTCTGAAATACAGAATATATTGTTTCTGCTTTTATCTTACTATATATAGTCATTTTATAAAAATAAACTTTTTTTCTCAATTCACCTTTATTTTCACAGCAAAACAAACTTTTTAGAAAAAAAAGATTGATACATTATGATCAAAGAACTATTGGCCAATGTCCCACAGTTGAAACAAACTATTTACAAAAGATATTTACACATTTGCTACAGTGGGGCAAAAAAGTATTTAGTCAGCCACCAATTGTGTAAGTTCTCCCACTTAAAAAGATCAGAGAGGCCTGTAATTTTCATCATAGGTATACCTCAACTATGAGAGACAAAATGAGGAAAAAAAATCCAGAAAATCACATTGTCTGATTTTTAAAGAATTTATTTGCAAATTATGGTGGAAAATAAGTATTTGGTCAATAACAAAAGTTAATCTCAATACTTTGTTATATAGCCTTTGTTGGCAATGACAGAGGTCAAACGTTTTCTGTAAGTCTTCACAAGGTTTTCACACACTGTTGCTGGTATTTTGGCCCATTCCTCCATGCAGATCTCCTCTAGAGCAGTGATGTTTTGGGGCTGACGCTGGGCAACACGGACTTTCAACTCCCTCCAGAGATTTTCTATGGGGTTGAGATCTGGAGACTGGCTAGGCCACTCCAGGACCTTGAAATGCTTCTTACGAAGCCACTCCTTCGTTGCCCGGGCGGTGTGTTTGGGATCATTGTCATGCTGAAAGACCCAGCCACGTCTCATTTTCAATGCCCTTGCTGATGGAAGGAGGTTTTCACTCAAAATCTTACGATACATGGCCCCATTCATTCTTTCCTTTACACGGATNGGATCAGTCGTCCTGGTCCCCTTGCAGAAAAACAGCCCCAAAGCATGATGTTTCCACCCCCATGCTTTACAGTAGGTATGGTGTTCTTTGGATCCAACTCAGCATTCTTTCCCCTCCAAACACGACAAGTTGAGTTTCTACCAAAAAGTTCTATTTTGGTTTCATCTGACCATATGATGTTCTCCCAATCCTCTTCTGGATCATCCAAATGCTCTCTAGCAAACCGCAGACGGGCCTGGACGTGTCCTGGCTTCAGCAGGGGGACACGTCTGGCACTGCAGGATTTGAGTCCCTGGCGGCGTAGTGTGTTACTGATGGTAGCCTTTGTTACTTTGGTCCCAGCTCTCTGCAGGTCATTCACTAGGTCCCTCCGTGTGGTTCTGGGATTTTTGCTCACCGTTCTTGTGATCATTTTGACCCCACGGGGTGAGATCTTGCGTGGAGCCCCAGATCGAGGGAGATTATCAGTGGTCTTGTATGTCTTCCATTTTCTAATAATTGCTCCCACAGTTGATTTCTTCACACCAAGCTGCTTACCTATTGCAGATTCAGTCTTCCCAGCCTGGTGAAGGTCTACAATTTTGTTTCTGGTGTCCTTTGACAGCTCTTTGGTCTTGGCCATAGTGGAGTTTGGAGCGTGACTGTTTGAGGTTGTGGACAGGTGTCTTTTATACTGATAACGAGTTCACACAGGTGCCATTAATACAGGTAACGAGTGGAGGACCGAGGAGCCTCTTAAAGAAGTTACAGGTCTGTGAAAGCCAGAAATCTTACTTGTTTGTAGGTGACCAAATACTTATTTTCCACCATAATTTGCAAATAAATTCTTTAAAAATCAGACAATGTGATTTTCTGGATTTTTTTCCTCATTTTGTCTCTCATAGTTGAGGTATACCTATGATGAAAATTACAGGCCTCTCTGATCTTTTTAAGTGGGAGAACTTACACAATTGGTGGCTGACTAAATACTTTTTTACCCCACTGTATAAACAAAAAACTATTGGCCAGAGTGCCACAGCCGGAAGCAGTTCTATTTTTTGCAAAGCACAGAGGGACATCACCCTTCATGCAAAAGACAGAGGTCTTTACTCTTGGGATACCCAAATCCAGACACCTCTTGCACTGCTTCCTGGCCTCCCCCTAATAAAACTTCGACATGCAGGTGAGAGGTGGTGGTGGTGGTGGCAGTGCTGCTGAGCTGCCAGCAAACTCCAGCATCTGTGCAGCGAGCTGCTCCCTGAACTGTTTCTGGCTGAGTGGCTGGCTTTTTCTCATGGGATTTGCCTGACGCTTCAACACTTCTTTGTAAAGAATGAAGCTGTTGACTATTGCAATGTCCATGTAATGAAAAAAAAAAATGTTTTATACCATTTCATTGATTTTTGGCGGACACTGTAATACCCAACAAGAGCATCAGACAAATTCACACCACCCATGTTCTTGTTATAATCCAGAACAGAATCAGGGGCATGAATACCGTATATTTCTCCAGCCACACACCAGCCTCACTCGACGCCTCACAGTCTGTCCACTGAAGGCTTGGTGGACTGAGGAGCAAATGGTAACCTCCCGGCTGTCCATCCACTTCACATAAACTAAACCGTCTTTCCTCAGCCACCGTAAATCCCCCCTCTCTGCCTTTTTGGGCAACTCATTTTCCACAATCTGTGGAAAACTGACTCGATTTTTTCTTATAGTTCCACAACAGCCGATATTTCTGGCTCTCAGATCCTGGAAGAGTTGGGGGCTTGTGTAAAAATTGTCAACAAACAGTGTGTAGCCCCCACTGAGAACTGACAATGGCAGGAGGTCCATAACTGAGGTGTAGCTCAGTCCATACCCTATGCGGTTCTCACTCTTTCCAGAATATAAAAAAAAATTCCAGGTGTAACCAGTGGTGGAGTCATTGAGGACAAACAGCTTGTACCCCCCCTTTGTGGGCTTGTCTTTCATATATTGCTTGAAGCTGTGACGTGCCTTTGATGCCACCATCCTTTCATAAATTGAAATGTTCTGGTATGGCTGGAACTGGGCCTGGCAGGCAGTCACAATCTCCGAGTACAATTACTTTATTTTGAAAAGCCTGTCATGTTCAGCTGTTTTCTTTTTTTCCTCATCCTCTGAGGGATTGCTTAGGTGAAGTGACCATAAAATGGCCTCAAATCGATCCCCGGACATTTTCTGGCTGAAAAAGGATAAGTTGTATGGCCACTGTTCCCTCCAGTAGTCAGCTCTATGGGGCACATTTACAAGACCAAAGAACCCTATAATAGACATTAATATGTAGAAGTCACTAACAGTGAGTGGCTTCCAGACATACATCTTCCCTGCTTGTAACCTCCTTGCTGCATTTGTGTTGTCGATCAGTGTCCGGACCACGGAAACACTGAAAAATGTTTGAAAGAGCTGAAGTGGAGACCAAGAGGCTGTGGTGTCGAAAGTTGGTCCTGGGGTCCTGGATGGGGTGAAGCGGAGAGGTTGTGGTTTCTGGTCTTCCTCTTTCCTGTTGTGCCATCTTTCTTTTTGTTTTTCCTGAAAGGGCCTCTTGGGTTGTGGCTGTGAGGGAGAGTCTACTCTTTCAGGAATAGTTCTCTTAATAGAGCGCCTTTTCACAGGAAGGTGGAGGAAGAAGTGGATGGCCCAGGTCTTTCTTTGGGGGGATGGGTGGAGACTGGCTCATAGTCTTTATATAATATATATCATATAATATATAAATATCCCTAATGAAACAGTTTACATACCTTTCTGAGAGAGGAATTTCAAAGTCCACATCATTCTCTCCCTCCTTACCTCTCAGGTCCTCCTCACTTGATGATGAATCATCGGGATAAATTGGAGCGCACTGGGCTATTATTGACGTGTAGCAGTTCTCTGTGTTTACATTAGCTCCAGTGTGACTCTGCCATGTTGCAGAGAGGTAACCCGAGCATGATGAAAATATAACATCTCACATCCACACAATCACAACCACTGCAGGGAAGTCTTTGCCCCAATTTCATTATTCTTTTAATGATATTAGTTATTTGGAATTGCCATAATAAATGGATCCATTCAAATGGCAACCCTATTTCTCTACACCTCTAAACGGGTCTTTTTATAGATTTATTAGGGATTGCCATAATGAAAGAAGTCCTATGCAAATGCATAGAAATCCACTCAATAGCAACCCTATTGCTCTACACCGCTAAACTGGTCTCTGACTAGGTCGGTTGGTCGGTCTTCTCGATATTCTAGAGTCAAATGTGAGGCCATCACAAGATAATTAACCCAAACACAACATCTAATTTTCAACAGCTCCAAAAGAAAAGAATCAAGTAAAGCTCAATCAAAATCCAGACCTCGTTTTGAAAGAAATGTATTATGGCAGAACTTAAGAGAGCTGTGCCAAAACATTTCACACCTCAATGAACTGAAGCACTAATGCAAGGAAGAGCAGATTTGATTTCACAAAGATGTTCTTAAAGGATAAATAAAACTTTTGAGTTGATAGAGGGGGAACTTCCATTTTACTCTGGTTGTCTGTTTATGTCATGATTTGTGTGCTGTATACAGGCTGAAGAGCTGGGAAACAAAGCCAGAGAGTTAAAGGAACTAATAGATGTCTCGGAGAGTGTCATCTTTATCAATCTGGACAGGTACACACACTCAATGTAATATACATATACATATTTGTATTAGTGACCTCTCAGTTACTGCTAACTTATTTGTTTACTTTATTATTGTTGTTTTCCAACTATATTAAAAAACATTCAATTAAAGTACTTTTTGCTGTTTTGAAATAAAGTCACATGTTGATTGTGTGCATGCTGTTTGTTTGACTGTAGCCATCGTAATGTGATGATGCGTCTGAACCTGCAGCTGACAATGGGTTCCTTCTCCCTTACCCTGTTCGGTCTGATCGGGGTTGCCTTTGGAATGAATTTAACAACAGCTTTTGAAGATGTGAGACATTCACTGCTACACAAACACACAAAGATTAGAGTTTGATAGGTAAATTCAAACAACCTGTATGTGTCTGTGTTTCTCACAGGACCCTCGTGCTTTTTGGCTCGTTACTGGCTTCATGTTCTTGGGAAGTGGGTTGATATGGAGACGACTCTTGTCATTTTTGGGAAGACATCTGGAGCCTTCAGTTCCCCCACTGGTAATATGAATTAATACATCCAGTGTGGTTTGTCAGGAACCATGGTTTATCTTTGTTTAGGGGGTTTTGTCTCAGCTTTTAGTTCATTGTGGCACAGGGGTTAGCTTTGTTTGGGTTCAGTTATAGGTTTGTGTTAGGATTCTGTGTTGTTTGCTTTTAAGGGTGCATTCACACCAGTCTTGTTTAGTCCGCTTGAATCGCATTTTCTTCTCTCGTTCACCCTATGTAATTGTTTTCATTGTCTGCACCTGTCTCTTGTTAGGATCTGGTACTGCACTCACCTACTTAAAGGTGGTAAAGAGGTTTTTGTTGCAAATTTAGATGTCAAATTTACTTTAAAATCCTTTTATCAACTTGTAGCGGTCTTGTACTTATGGTTTCCACAGGAAAAAGTTATAATATTTATAAATCATAGACCTGGTGGGACTTGAAATGAAGTAGCCAATGAATAACGAACCCATTTTATTACCTATTGGCTACTAGATTGTCAATCACACTTCTGTACGTACTACTTAGCTTGCTTTGGCCTCAGTGCTGCTTAACACTGCACGCAAAAGCGCTGTGAAGCGGAACTGAGGCCGCTTCCATTTGACACCCTTGTTAACCTATATAGTGCTGTTCACACCAGACATGGAGTGCTGGGAAGTGATCATTTTGGCGTCTGGTCTATTTTTTGTGCGAGCCGGGCAGGAAATAACACCAAGACTCACAAGACAATCCGGTCAAAAATAATAGCAATTCTTTGAAATAAAATACCGCGATTGACAAATGCAATCACAATTGTGTATCTAAACAGACTATAGAGTTGAAAATAAACAACACACACAGCGCAACAGAGTGTGCTGACTACGTTGAGGGGGGTGTGGGTTTTTGGTGTCTAAATAAAAGGGAAATGAGTAAGAGAGAGAGTTGAAGACAAGGTGAACAATGTCCAATTAAAAGCAGGAGTAACTAAAACAAGCCCTCTTTAATTATTTTTTGATGTTATTTACTTGACCAAGGTGGAAAAATAGCTCTGAATGAACAGAGGAGCAGAAACTCTTGTGGACCACCGTGGAAAAAGACGTGTCTGATGTGAACAGGAGGAAGCTGAGCAGTGGGCAGTGCATCAGGCTTCACCATGCTGCTACTAGCATTTCAGCAATAGCAGAACTTGTACTGACAATACAGTTTTTTTTTAGTTGCTTTGGTGCATTTCTCACAACAGAATTGAACTTTTTAAAACAGTTAGTGCAACCTCCACCACATGTAGTCATTTGGGCGCTAGTTTCGTGTTCATTTCATCCAATTGCAGATGCTTTTGGACATGAAGCAATTGAGTAAGTACAAAAATCTGCAAAATGGTCACTTTTGACCTGCTTTTCATCATGTCTGTCAAAATTAACTATACTTGTACAGGCTAAATAGTCATTGTTCATACAACTAATAATCTTCATTTCATTAATTGTGTCATTGCACACAAAATTGTTGAACATGTTATCAAACATTTTGTATTTTGGGGCAGCTGTGGCTCAGTGGCTAGAGCGGTCGTCCTCCAATTTGAAGGTTGGTGGATCGATCCCGGCTTCCACCACCACATGTCGAAGTGTCCTTGGGCAAGACACTGAACCCCATGTTGCCCCCTCGGTTTACATATCGGGTTGTGTGAATGGGTGAATGCAAAACCTTGTAGTGTGAAAGCGCTTTGAGTGGTCTGAATGACTAGAAATGCGCTATACAAATACGGGACATTTACCATTTTACAATCTTTTTAAAAATATTTTAATCGTGTTTCCATGAAAATGTTCATAAATAACTTTTCTCAGGTGAACCTTATCTCACACTGATAAAAAGGTGAGAGTGAATTATTAGTTGCAAACAATATGCCTCTTCTTCACTATTGAATCACATGAACCCAAACTTTACAAGTATATACAGTAAACCAGGAGATAGGATTGGCCCGAGGTGCATACCGTATCTACAGAACTACAATACATGGAAGGTCAGTCTCTTGGAAGAGGGGTGTAGAAATCCTCCATCATCTGTGTAGGTAGGTTCGACTTCCTCAGTTGTTGCAGGAAGTCCATCCTCTGGTCCTGGAGCACCAGAGCTTTTGGTGAGGTAGCTGATGTTCATCTCCCACTTGAGGTCCACAGAGATGATGGTATCCAGGAAGCGGAAGGACTCCATTGGGAGTCCTCGCTCCATTGGGGACTCACTAAGGGTGTCCCTTAGGGACGGGGATGAGTTCCTCCTAAAGTCCACAACCATCTCCACTGTTTTAGCTGCATTGAGCTCCAGGTTGTTAAGCTCACACCAGGACACCAGACAGTCAATCTCCCAGCTGTAGGTGGACTCATCATCCTCAGAGATGAGACCGATGAGGGGGTGTTATCTGCAAACATCAGGAGCTTTACAGACTGATGACTGGAGGTGCCTGCAGTAAGGTTTACTGAGCCAAAGTGAATTTATATTTTTGTTGTAATAGTTTTTTGTCAATTGCACAATGCTGTGAACAGTTGCAATTATACAGTAAAGTGCATATTTAGTGTCTAGATTTTTATTTACTTTTAGTTTTCAAAATGCTGTCTTGACTTTACATGACATTGGGAAGAACTTCCAGAGTCATCTGTGACAATGAAAACATGTTCACACCATTTGACTTTTGACTCAAAGATGCTGGTGTTGTAACTTGTAATTTTGACTTGTAATTTTGAGCCATTTTGGGAAAGTGACTTGCTTTTGAAGCGTGAACTAGCCATTTTGAGAAAGTGACTTGCTTTTGCAGGTTATCCAACATGTTCTGCAGTTTGCACTAATTCGTTTTGAGAAATGCCTTAGCAGTGGTGGAAAGTTTAATTCTGTTGTGAGAAATGCACCAAAGCAATAGAGAAAGACTGTAAACAGCCTTTTATCATGCTCCAAGATGTTTAAAGAAACAAAGTTGTAGTAAATGGCGTGTACTTGTATAGCTCTCTACTCAGGTCCTACGACCCCCAAAGCACTTCCCACTACAGTATGTCATTCACACACACACTCACACATTTGGTGATGATGAACTACACACATGTTGTAGCCACAGCTGTCCTGGGACACACACTGACAGAGGCAAGGCTGCCAGGCACTGGCCTGGTGCTGGACCCTCCGACCACCACCAAATAGGCAAGTTTAGTGTCTTGCCCAAGGACACAATGGCCAGGCGATCTTTTTCTCTGGGCAGAGCGGGGATTCGAGCCAGCGACCTTCTGGTTACCGGACGACCCACTCTACCTCCTGAGCCATGGCCACCACAATAGTAGTTCCACAAAAATCTCCAGCGATGCCGATATTAAGCATAACTACGCAATTCACGATTCACAGAGGCTTCCCTCAAGGGAAGAAACAGGAGGAAGAAGGAGGGAGGGGGGGTTACAGCACATGTGCACTCGAAAAAAGACAAACAGCCATTGAGCTTCTCTTCGGGACAAAATTAAATTTAGTGTCAGTGCCGCATCATTGTCTTCTTTCCTCTGTCCAGTGCATTGCTATGTTTCTTGTGGTCTTGGATGTATTTAGTTTGTCTGCTTTTCAGTATAGTCTGCGTGTTAGTTCCTTATATTGCCTCATGTTCTCTCATATCTTGGATCTCCTGGGTTTTTGGATTACTGCCTGCTTGCTCCCATCAACTGAGTCTTGCTCATTCCTTGTTTGAATTTTTATGTTTTGGATTTTTGGACTAACCCATTTGTCAGCCGCAGAGACCCAACTTTTGAATTGTGTTCCCCTTTGTGTTTTAATCAACCTTTTTAAACCTAGCCACTCTCTGTCTTCTGCTGTTGAGATCTGCCGCTTGAGCTTATGACATGGTTCCTGAGTTCTTATATAAATCAGTCTTAATATTGTGATTTATGTCGATATAGATACTGTACATTCTTTATTTGCGTTAATTTGCTGTGCAGGTTTTTTGGATATGCCATAAGTTTTGTGTTTAAAGATAATTTATTTTGTCTGTGACATAGATCCCTCCCGTTTGGAAGAGAACCCTGAAGTCATCCGACGTCAAACCTGGAGCTAGATAAAGTCCTATGCAGATTAAAAGAAGATAACATAACAATCCACTTGGACTTTTTACAGTGACTATCACATATCTCTGAACCACATGGAGTGGCAGCACTGAACCATGACTATCAACACCTAACTGGGCGATCAGTTATCCGATAAATTTAAATGTTTTTAAAAGATGGAGTTATGCCATTTAATTGTCAGTTGTCAGGCTCGAGAATATTTTTCAGATGATGATCTGGCATGTGCTGTAATTGTTACCATATGTCAATAAATGCACTAATGCACATATAAACTGCTTTAAGGAATCTGGTTAAACTGGAGTTTCAGCAGTTTGTCTAGACTCCAAAGAAACCCCAGTTATATTAATGTTTGTATTTTTTTAACTTTTATTTATCCAAGAAAAATAACTTGAGATTAAAACTTTTTCATGGGTTTCCTGGGCACAGCAGTACAAATGACAAACAGCCGGTGCTTGTATAGAGCTTTTCTAGTCTTACCACTGAGGGGGCTACACTTTGACTTGTGAAGGAGGAAGCTGGGATTGAACTGCCAACCTTTTGATTGGAAGACAACTGTCCTTCCTCCTGAACCAGATTTCTAAATCTGATTTAATGGCCAACCACTCAGTAGAAATTATTTAACCTTACATTTAGTTGAATTGAATAACATTATAAAATGCTGTAGTTTCCTGAGTCAAATTATTGACTGGGTCAAATCATTCTCTGACTATTAGGGAGTGAATAGTGAGATAGTCAGAGCCCCAGGTGTCTTGACGAACTATTAGAAAAAAAGTGGCCTCATTAGTTGCTCTTTGGTGTGGTCTTTCTGATTACTGCTTACAAGCCTGCTACTCCCAACTGTACTCCAGAACTGAAGAAGCCTTTTGGATGAGAGGACAAAACATCTGCAAGAGAAACATAGAAGTCCAGGTGTTTTTATTAACTTTATAAAAGATAACTACAGTATGTCCTGGATGAATGAGAACCTACACAAACGTATTTCCTTACACTTTAGGAAGGACACTCTAATTTCGGTGAGGGAGTACGAGAAGATATCCAGCAAGGTTGCAGATTACAGAAACCATCTTTGTTTCACCCTCAGATGCAGGCAACAAGGAATCGCCCCCAAGAGTCTTTAACTCAATTCTACAATCAAGGGCCAGAGAGCAGAACAGATACTTGCCGAATTCTTTCGTTAAGTAGTTTGTTCTGTGCCTTGACAAGTCCACTTCAACATAGACGCTCTTCACATCATATCAAAGAACTACGTCAGGACCTGTCGTCTTCACTTCTGCCTATTTCAGAACGAATAGAATTTTTTAAATTTTATTAATTAATTTTATTAATTCATTAACAACAGAAGTTTCTTAGATTACAGCAGAAAAAACCCCGGAATTGGAAACCTCAGAATTCATCAAGGTAATTGGAGCAACTTTCTTCCCTGAGAACTGTTGTGTTTTAAAGTTTTATTAAGACATATACGTTGCCATTTTTGCTAACATTTTAGCATTTTTATTAAGTTTAACATTTTATATTAAGTTACTGGGAGCAGAAAACGTTAATGAATAAAGGAGTCTCAAGGCTGTTCAGCTTGGTGAGAATTATGCAGCTGTGTAGATAAAATGGGGAAGACGGTCTCGACAAAACCCGGACACAGCATCAAAACGGTAGATGCTGGAGATTAGAGGAGACAGCCCTGAGAAGGTTGATAAAAACAAGTTGCAGACGCAGCTGATCACACAACTCTGAACAGTATTTATTCATAACAATAATTGTGTGTCATGAACTTTAATAACCGGACCACCAACTAATGGCTGTGTCCATTGCAACAGGGAAGTGGCCCTGATTAGCTGAATGTGCACAGGGTGGGACTGCCCCGCCTCTGTAGGAGTGGATCTTTTGGCGCTTAAATAAAAGACATTGGCGGGCTCAAAAAAGACGAACAAAGTGGAATACTGAATATGACGCTTTGTTCTCGACATATATGCCGAATTTGAATGATTGTCTGGGTTATTGATTTTACAGGTTGACACAAAAGTAAAGAATCAGAGTGCTGGATTTAGTGATCGCAGTGGTCTGGGACTCAAAAGTTGAATAGAAAACTCAGCACAACAGAACAAAAACTAGTCGGTAAGGAATTTGTCAGACAGGAAGTTGACACTGCCAGAAGAAATAATTCTAGCTAAAGCACTTAATTTTGCCATTGCGCCACAGTCTATTAACATTTAAAGACCGTGTAAAGGGAATTCTGCTATTTTCTCCTAACCACAATATAAACATAATAAATGTACTGTTCTAAACATGTGAAAAACCTCCCTACAATTAAAAACTGAATTGTGGAGCTAGCCTTCAAATTGGGTTTCAAGAGTTTTCTGTTTCAGGATTTTATGGGCGGGTCTAAAAGGGCAGCCACGTGACGACACGCGGTTGAGGTACTTGTGGGTGAGGTGGAAAAACAAAAGGAAGTGCTTTTTGGAGGTCACAGCAATGGCATAACAAATAAGAGAAAATCCACGGAGTGGTACAATGTTTTGCTTAAGCCGTCAATGCTGTGAGTTCTTCGGAGAGATCTGTGGCGGATATAAAAATGAATGGTCCGATCTAAAGGTGGAGGCAAAAAAAAGATGAAAGAAGAAAGAAGTGCCAGAGAAGGAGGGAGACACTGACCATGTGGAGACTAAGCCTTTTATAGATCAAATGTCTCTGTCATTAAAATATAAAACATAACCAAATCTCGTTGTTTCCCCCCAGTGACTCTGGACGAAGCGTCTAACAAGGCATCCCGGGCGATGACCGAAGATGTGGTTGCAGGCTCGGCCTGTACCATCAGTGTGCCTCAGGTGCATTGCGCATAACGCACGTGGAGGAGGCTGACGCTGTCCTGCAGGCACAGAGGGACATGATTAGTGTGGTGAACAAAGTGTGAGAAGAACTGCACAAAATATGTGATGTCCTGAGTGAAATTTCAGGCACACCTAAAGAATTAAAAATTGTAAAAGAATAAAAAATCATGTTTTCTGTGTTGGTCTATAAACGACGTATGACATTCTGTTTCAATCTGGCCCCCAGCTGATGTTCCGCATGTTGGAGCGGGGGCTGTGTGTGTGTGTGTTTGTGGGGGGGTGGGGGGGGTTGGCGGGGGATTTGTTTGCTGTTCTGTGTGTGCACGAAGCGGTACAATCGATAATACTGCTGGAATAAATAATTTTATCCTTCTCAGCAGCAACACTGCAGGTGCTCTCCATCTCCAAAATGTGCGTAAGCCAAGCCAGGTCCTTAGGATGACCCTAAAGTTGCGCACATTTTTCCGCTAGGTTTTTCCTTTATAAATCCCAAAGTTTGTGTGGAAAGTTGCTTACGCAGTTTTCCGACCCCGTTTTGTGCATAAGCAAGCTTTATAAACAGGAGTGCACATAAGTGGTCCGCAGGTCCGCACACACTGTCAAGATATAAAATGCGCACCAGATGAAAAGTTGCAACACGCGTTTGCGTACTTAACATTGGTTTGGCTGAGCTGCGTGAATTTTTAGGTTAATCAGAGGCGGGGTTCATTGTCAAATAAATGAAGAATCCCGTTGACTTCTTTTGTTTGACTGATATGTTTCTCAGCCAGAGCGCCGAAGTTCCAGCTGATGCTGCGTCTCTCTCTGTCTCTGTGTATCAGTTTGCCAGTGTGACGGATTTTCAGTCAGTCAGATCAGTGCAGCTGACTGCAGGATTCAGCATCGCGTCAAAACTGAAAAAATTAACTGAAAAAGACAAATAGACCATTGTGGCACAGACATGCATAACTACCTTTTTGTGCTATAAAATACAGAGACCCACCTGTTTTAATCAACAGTATCAGCGTATTTGTCTGTGATCCGCGCCATTTTGAATGCGCGCAAAGCACTATGGGATATGCAGTCAATGCCCCATAACTGTCCACTGTATCTTTTTATCTGACTGCATCACATTACAAACATCCTCATCATTTCAAAACAAAAAAACGTTACAGTAAATGACAGAAGCCCCAACAGCTGACTAATAAATTTCAACACCAAACTGTTAAATGTAGATTAAAGTGAACAATCAAACCTGTAAACAATCCAACATGAACTCTGAAGTTTTTTTTTTTACCAGTTTTTTTATATTTTACTGGTTTCTCTTGATTTTTTCAACAATTAAAGGATTTTTATTGAAACAAATATAGAGCCAGGTAAAGTAAACAGACTGAATTTGAAGCTTGATGAAACCAAAAACAAAGCAGAGGAGCTGGGAAGAGACACAGCGAGACACATTTAAAAATGTGAGGACCAAGCAACAACCCTAGGTTCACCCAGGCCAAAAATATTATGTGCACCCCTGTTTATAAATGAGACCCCTGGACCCTACAAAGAAAAAAGGGAAGTTGTCAGGATATTTTAATACCCCTAAGTTAAAGGTCCTGTATCATGAAAAATTAATTTTTTGGAGCTTTTAACCATGTTGTGATGCTATTTCTTTATTTAAAAGACCTCCAGAGTGGTTTTTGGCTAAATTCGAGCATTCCCTAGTAATTCTCTTGAAACCTGCGCTCTAAGCAGCTGCTTTACTCGCTCATGTAAAAGGCAGATGTCTAACCTACAGCCCAGAGTTCCCACACTTCAACCACCTGCTGCTCTTTATTATCATGAGCTGCTAATACAGACTTATCAACCCTGATAAATCTGTATCAACAGACTTAACGACCCTGCTAATCGTTCGTTCGTTCGTTCGTTTATCTATCTATCTCAGGCAGTTACGTTCTGTATGACACGCATAGACGAATGCACATTCCATGACTCTCAAATAAGGATGACAGAATAAAACAAACAAAAAATTGCCTGAAAGGGAGTGGGATGAAGAAAACTTATTAAATCCCACCCCGATACTCATTCACAATGTAAAGAATAATACAAGAAATTTTCCTGCAACTTGTATTTATAGTAATTCAGCGCTCAAGTCGTTTGATTGAAAGCAATTAAGAACAACGAATATTTCAGTGTCCTGACTCACAAGCACACAAAATAATGATGGCGTTACCATAGGAAACAAATAGTAAATTTATGACAACATTAATTCATACTAACAATGGTAAGGAACAAAAATACCAGCAGCGGTAAATAGCATCATATGTAATGGCATCGTATGTAAACTTCATCAACAATAGCAATGGACAATATACCTGCGATGGTAATGGGTATAATACCAGTAATGGTAACAGACTACAAGCACACAATTAACAATAACATAGAGTACAGATGTACATTTAAGACCCACTCTGAACATATTGTGACCAAATCAAATGTTTATAGAACAATTTAAATCTGTGAACATTTTTGCATTGTTTATGTTGTAAACTCAGACTGTTCCATAGTTTCACTCCACGTACAGACACACAAAAGCTTTTCCGAGTAGTTCGCACTTTGGGCAGTGTAAATTCACCATAACCTCTCAAATTATGAACTCGTTCATGAATTGTAAAAAATTGTTGCAAATTTGTGGGTAACATTTTGTTAAAGGCTTTATATAAAATAATAGCTGTATTATATGTAACAAGATCTCGGAATTTAAACAACTTTGATTGCATAAACAGGTCATGAGTGTGATCCATAAACCCAGCCGTGTGAATAATGCGCAACGCTCGTTTCTGTCCCGTAACTAAAGGATTTATTGTATTTTGATAGGTGTTTCCCCATATTTCCACACAATATGTAAAATATGGAAGAACCAAGGCACAGTACAGTGTGCAGAGTGCATTCTCTTCAAGGTATGGTTTTACTTAATTTAAAATTGCGAGGCTTTTTGAAATTTTGATTTTTATGTGCCTGACGTGTGGTTTCCATGACAGTTTATTATCAATTATAACTCCTAAAAATGTATTTTCCATCACATATTCAATTGGTACATCATCAATAATAATTGGTAATTCAGGATTTATTTTTGCATTACCAAAAATTATCGCTTTAGTTTTATTTATATTTAATGATAATTTGTTTATATCCATCCATTGTTTAATTACCTTTAGTTCTTTGTTTATAGTAGTTACAAGTTCAATGTAACTGTCACTACTGTAAAATATATTAGTGTCATCTGCAAAAAGAAGGGGTTTCAATATTTGGGATGTATTAAAAATGTAATTTATGTACAAAGTGAAAAGCTTTGGTCCCAAAACTGAGCCCTGGGGAACCCCACACAAGATACCAAGTTTTTCTGACATATAATGCCCCATTTTTACATATTATTCCCTACCTGTTAAGTAACTTTTTATCCAGTCACCAGCTATCCCTCGAATTCCGTATCTTTCTAATTTGTCAAGTAGAATGGAATGATTAATTGTGTCAAATGCCTTCTTGAGATCTACAAAAATACCAACTGCATATTTGTTTTGATCAAGTGCACTTGTAATTTCTTCTACTGCCTCAATTATCGCCAATGAAGTAGTTCTTTGAGTTCTAAAACCATACTGGCCTTCATTTATTATTTGATGTTTCTCAAGGAACTTGTCGAGTCTAGAATTGAGTTTTTCTAAAATTTTTGAAAACTGAGGCAACAGAGAGATTGGTCTGTAATTAGTAAAACTGTTTTTTATCGTTGGTTTTGAATAATGGTATTACTTTTGCAACTTTCATTTTTCCTGGAAAACAGTCTGACTGGAATGATAAGTTGCAGACATACACTCACCGGCCACTTTATTAGGTACACCTGTCCAACTGCTCGTTAACACTTAATTTCTAATCAGCCAATCACATGGCAGCAACTCAGTGCATTTAGGCATGTACACATGGTCAAGACAATCTCCTGCAGTTCAAACCGAGCATCAGTATGGGGAAGAAAGGTGATTTGAGTGACTTTGAACGTGGCATGGTTGTTGGTGCCAGAATGGCTGGTCTGAGTATTTCAGAAACTGCTGATCTACTGGGATTTTCACGCACAACCATCTCTAGGGTTTACAGAGAATGGTCCGAAAAAGAAAAAATATCCAGTGAGTGGCAGTTCTGTGGGCGGAAATGCCTTGTTGATGCCAGAGGTCAGAGGAGAATGGCCAGACTGGTTCGAGCTGATAGAAAGGCAACAGTGACTCAAATAACCACTCGTTACAACCAAGGTAGGCAGAAGAGCATCTCTGAACGCACAGTATGTCGAACTTTGAGGCAGATGGGCTACAGCAGCAGAAGACCACGCCGGGTGCCACTCCTTTCAGCTAAGAACAGGAAACTGAGGCTACAATTTGCACAAGCTCATCGAAATTGGACAATAGAAGATTGGAAAAACGTTGCCTGGTCTGATGAGTCTCGATTTCTGCTGCGACATTCGGATGGTAGGGTCAGAATTTGGCGTCAACAACATGAAAGCATGGATCCATTCTGCCTTGAATCAACGGTTCAGGCTGGTGGCGGTGGTGTAATGGTGTGGGGAATATTTTCTTGGCACTCTTTGGGCCCCTTGGTACCAATTGAGCATCGTTACAACGCCACAGCCTACCTGAGTATTGTTGCTGACCATGTCCATCCCTTTATGACCACAATGTACCCAACTTCTGATGGCTACTTTCAGCAGGATAATCCGCCATGTCATAAAGCTGGAATCATCTCGGACTGGTTTCTTGAACATGACAATGAGTTCACTGTACTCAAATGGCCTCCACAGTCACCAGATCTCAATCCAATAGAGCATCTTTGGGATGTGGTGGAACGGGAGATTCGCATCATGGATGTGCAGCCGACAAATCTGCGCCAACTGTGTGATGCCATCATGTCAATATGGACCAAACTCTCTGAGGAATGCTTCCAGCACCTTGTTGAATCTATGCCACGAAGAATTGAGGCAGTTCTGAAGGCAAAAGGGGGTCCAACCCGTTACTAGCACGGTGTACCTAATAAAGTGGCCGGTGAGTGTATGTTAAAGGCCTTACAATATTCAAAATTACCTTTTTCACTACTGACATGGTAATGTCATGATAATCAGTGGATGATTTACTTATACATTTAAATACAATATTAGTCACTTCTCCCTCATCTGTAGGAGAGAGAAACAGAGATGACGGATTTAGTGTGATAGTTTTCCACAATTTGTATCTTTATGGTATGGAATTTCCGCAGCCAGTTCAGGGCCAACATTTATAAAAAATTTATTGAACCTATTAACAATACTGTTCATATCACAATTTTCACCATTTTCATCAGTGAAATAATCAGGATATGGTATATATGAAGATCCCTGTTTAATTAAGTGACTTAGAGTATCCCAAGTACCTTTTATATCATTTTTATTTTCATATAATCTTTTTTTTATAGTACAGTTGTTTGCTTGTTCTTATTATGTCACTCAGCTTATATGTTTTATATCTTTGTTACACCTCTTTTGTTTTTACTTTAATGAACTGTTTATACAAATTATTTTTCTTTTTGAAGGGGTTGATAATTCCTTTTGTTAGCCAAGGACTTTTTGTCTTTTTCTTTATACCATGTACTTTTACAGGACAGTGTGTATCATACAAAAGGGTATCAGTATGAATCCAGCTTTACAGCTGAGCTCCACGTCACCGCAGCCTGTCCCACCACCGGATAAAAGACGCAGTCACTCACCCTGCCAGCGCTCAGTCAGACGTCCCATTTGCCACGAGTTCCTGTTAGCCTCCGTGCTGCTTTATCCACCTCATTAATCCAGCCTCAGACCTGTCCCGGTCGATCTCTCTCTCTCTCTGTCTGCCTCGTTCTTGGCTGCTGGTCTCGCAGTCAGCGACTATGGTCGCTGCCTCCAGAAACCCGCTCCTCGCCTACGACCTGTCTCACTTCACCCGTCCGATCCCAGTCTTGGTATCATCTCCTGGGTCGGATCGCATCCAGTCGCGAGTGGACCGTCCTTCCTTCCAGACGCTCCTCACCACCGAGCGTCCTCTGACAAATTAGCACCTCCATTTCGTTGTATTTCATTCTAAGAATTTCTCATCGAAAATGTACATTTGGCTGCGAGAGTTACAGAAGTTTATTTAGTGTTTCTAAACAGACCAATCGCACTCACATTTGGGTGGTGGGGTTTTATGTAAACCGAGCGTTTTTACTTCCTGGTCACAGAATAACTCGAGAATATAAGTTATATTTCAGGACATATGAAGTGAATATGACTCAAACAGTAAGGTTTTATCATATACGTATGTGCCGATCCCAGTTGTTGAAAACTGTAAAATAGCATGATACAGTCCCTTTATATAACTATCAAAAAGACCATCAGTCAGACACAGAGGTATGGTTTCAATGAGCTTTGCAAAAGAGAACCCCCAACAAAGGGTGTTGAGACGATTCTGATGTGTTCACTTTTGCATTGCCTTTTTATTCAAAAAGACACCACCCATCTGGATGAAGCAAGGAAGGGAAACAAGTGTGGGTCAGATAATGAAGTCAGAGTGTAGTAAACAAACACATAATTGGATGGACAACAGTCACAGGTCGTGAACCAACTGGTTTCCAAGATAAACACAGAAGCGTTGTTTCAGGCCAGGTCACTTTCAGTTCACTTACTCCTGCTAGGTTTTGACAGCTCACGTAATGGTTTTCCCCGGGTAATGTCATCTGCTGGGTTTAGAGCTGAGGGGACATACTGTACCTCCAGCTGGCGGCCTCAGTCAACTCCTGTATTTCTGCAATACGAGTACCTACAAATATCTTGTAGTGGCAGGACTCGGACTGGATCCAATTCAACACAGTGGTAGAATCGGTCCATAAAGTAATGTCACTGATGAATAGTGTAAGCTCGCTGAGGAGGAGTCTAGATAGTTGTGCCCCTGCCAGTGCAGCACACAGCTCCAAACGGGGAATTCACATTTGCTTGCTGGGGGCTACTCGTGATCTGGCCATAACAAACGCAGTGTGGACCTCATGTTCTGCAGATCTAAATCTCAAGTATGCCACTGCTCCGTAAGCACTTTCTGAAGCATCACAGAATACGTGCATCTGGAAAGCTCCATCTCGAATTGCTGGAGCAGTGTAACACCTGGGCAGGCAGATTTCTGGTAGATACTGTAGCTCACTCACCCACTCTTGCCACCGCTGGAGTAACTCGCCCTCAATAGGATCGTCCCAGTTTCTGTTCTTCTGCCACAGACGCTGGAAAATAAGTTTTGCCCGGGTTGTGAAGGGAATGATGAAACCCAATGGGTCGTATTGCGAGGCGAGGATGCTGTAGATGTTTCTCATAGTTGGGTCCTGAGGATCAAATGGCCGACGTCTATAGGCGATCTGGTCTGTGGAGCAGTGCCATGCCAATCCTAGAGTCGGTTCTCGTGGGTCTGGTTGGTGATCAGTTAACCACAGCTCACAGGTAGGTGACTTTGCTTCAGTGGGAAGATGAGCAATGGCCTCTGGGTAGTTACTGGCCCACTGGATTTCGAAACCACCCGTGGATAGCAGCTCTCTGATGTTATTGATAAGAGGTTGTGCCTGCAAAGCGAAAGGCAGAGATTGCAAACGGTTATCAACATAAAACGAGTGCAGAATTGAGTCTAGTACTTGTTCATTGCCATCTTTGTGATCCTGCACATGGCGCTGAAGGGCATAAGTGGCACAACAGGGGCTGCATGTGGTTCCAAATGGCAGAACACACCATTCATAAATGTCCGGGCTCCGCTCTCTCTCTCCATATCTCTCCAGACAAATCTCAGCAGAGGCCTATCATGAGGAAGAAGCCGCACCTGGTGGAACATACCTCGTATATCTCCACTCACAGCAACAGGGTGCTCCCGAAATCTCAACAGGACACCTATTAAGGATGGACCGAGAGTTGGACCTGGTAGCAGCTGATTATTAAGGCAGTCTTGCTTGTATTGGAAGGAGTAGTTGAAAACTACCCTAGGCTTATTGTTATGATGCACAATATGATGGGGAATGTACCAGGATTCATCTGTGCTATTTGCCTCTTCCGGGGTGAGTTTTCTTACATAACCTGATTGTTCCAGTTTGTGTATTTCTGCGTTGTACACAGCAGCTAGGTCAGGGTCTTTTATCAGGCACTTCTCTGTGGACCGAAGGAGGGCCATAACTGCTTCAGGGCCAGCTTGCAGTTTAGGGGAGTCTTTGCGACGGAGTAGAGGAGTAGCATAACAAGCTATTCCATCCACTTGCACACGTTCTGTGGTTTTCTGCAGTAACTCCAAGGCCTCTTTGTCTTGTTTAGAGCGGGTTACCTCTTTCTCTGATCGAAAGGGGAGGACATCTAACTGCCACAGCTTCTCAACATTCTGCCTTAGCGCTTGAGAGGGAGTTAGTAGCAGGGATGTGTGTAAACATGAAGCTTCAGTAGGTTGGTGCAGAAAGCTATAAGGTCCCTGGATGGCCCAACCAAGCTTAGTGTTGACAGCAACAGGGCTGCCTAGTGGACCAGCTCTGACAGGTGACAAAGGGGTAACGAGCTGGACATTGTCTGAGCCGATGAGGAGCATAGGCTGCACATTCTTAAATGCTTTAATGGGAATGTCAACCAGATGTGGATATCTCTGACGGAGTATGTCCACTGGACAGGATTGTTTGGCCAGATTGAGTTCTTTAGCAGGAAAAACATGTCTGATTTGGTGTTTGATTTGGGGAGAATTGGATGCACTTAGTCCGAAAGAAACAGAAGCACCTTGTAACTGTGACACCTCCTACCTGACGGTTCGTAGTTTGAGGGACTCCTCTGTGGTCTTTAACTGCAGATAATGAACCGCTGCAGATAGAACAATAGTCCGCTCTGATCCATCATCAAAAATTGCATAGGTGGACAGAGATCGTCCATTATTGTGGAGGGTAACTGGGACAACTTTAAGCATGACTCTGCCTGAATGGGTGGCTTGGTCCAGATACACCATACTGGATGCTGTACTCAATGCCAAGATACTCTTATTTGAGCTAGAGGCAGCTTCATGGAGGATCTGTAGGTGTTGCTCTCCACAGGTGGCACACGGCTTCTTCAGATTGCAACTGTCAGGCCGATGATTCCGACCACATCTCCAGCATCTCTTATTATCATTTATCCACGTGACAATCTGTGTAGTACTCAGCTTGCTGAAGTCAGAACAGGAACTCAAATAATGTTCAGTACTGCTACAGAAGGGACAGTAGGGCTTAAATTTCTCTCTTTTCTTTCCCTTCGTAGGATCTTTGTTCTCAGTGGGGGCTAAAGTGGTATTAACCATCGGGTTTGTAGGTTTATCAGGGCCATAGTAGACAGATGAAGATGTCTTTAATGGTCTTGATGACTTGTCCCTGCGATCTGAGCGGGGTTTATCAGATATGTAACTGTCTGTAGCCCTTCGTGATATCTGTAGTGCCTGTGACTTCCTCTCCTATAAGTGTTAGTGTGAGAGATTGTCTGCTCATATACAAAAGAGCCCTTCGTAGGGTTAGAACTGAGTATTACTCGTCCCTCATAGAGGAGAACAAGAACAATCCCAGGTTTCTGTTTAGTACTGTAGCCAGATTAGAAAAAAATCCAACTTCTGTTGAACCGTATGTCCCTGTAACCCTCAGTAGTGATGACTTCATGGAATTCTTTACTAATAAAATAGATTCAATTCGAGAAAAAATCTATAATGTCCTTCCCACTGTTGTCTCTGGTTCGTTGTCCAGTGAAGCAGCTTTAGAATCTGAATCATGTTAAAGACAGATCTTAATGTGTTAACACAAATTATAGCTTCTTCTAAACCATCTACATGTATGTTGGATCCTGTTCCAACCAGACTTTTTAAAGATGTCTTCCCATTGATTAACACATTGATATTGGACATGATCAATTTGTCTTTAATGAATGGATATGTGCCTAAGGCCTTTAAGGTTGCTGTTATTAAACCTTTACTTAAGAAACCTGATCTGGATCCAGGATCTCCAGGTAATTATCGACCTATATCCAATTTACCCTTCATCTCAAAAATTCTAGAAAAGATAGTTGCAAACCAGCTATGTGATCATGTACACAGTAATAATCTTTTTGAAGAGTTCCAGTCAGGATTTAGAGTTCATCATAGCACTGAAACAGCATTGGTGAAAGTTTCTAATGATATTCTCATGTCCTCAGACAGTGGACTTGTGTCTGTACTTGTCCTGTTAGATCTCAGTGCTGCATTTGATACTATAGATCGAGGCCGGATGTAGGCATGGGCAAGGGGGGGCATTGCCCCCCCAAATTCCATGACTGCCCCCCCAAACGTGATTGCATGCAGAAATACCAAATTCCAAAAATTTTTCAGTGAAAAATGGTCAGAGTGAGCGCTCTCTTCTGTTTTTCCTCATTTAAAGTAGCTGCTAGCTACTGATTGGTTGATGCATAGGTAGGGTGTGGCCAGTCGCTCTACTTTGTTGTCTCTCGCTCAGTTTTCAGTAGAGCTGGCAGGCTGTTGCAGTTAGCTGAGCTCAGCCACGGTTTTGGAGTTTTCTTCCACTGTCTTTTACCGGAGTCTTTGGTTACTCACCCCCCCCCCCCCCCCCCCCCCCCCCCCC